>WBNM01012178.1:0-51349 GCA_013399055.1 Ramphastos sulfuratus
CTCGGGCTTGCAGGCACTCTGGGAGCTTCTTCTTGCCTTCTTCTCTCTGCCAAGTAACCTCACTAACCACTTTCCTTCTAACCCCCCTGGCTGATCCTCCAAACTCACCTTGTGTAAGGCAAACCTTGGGGTAAGGTATAGGGTGGGGAGAAGGTGGAAGGGTAGTTGGGAGCCCCTCCTGTGGACTCTGATTTGGGGGGATCGTGTGTCTGTATTGCCTTTAACTTGTATGTTTCTGTAAATATTCCTGTGTATTGTGTATATCTCTGCTTGTATATTGTGCTAAGCTGTAAATAGAGCTTCAGTCCTTAACTTCCAGCCAGCTGATTCTAGTCTGGGTGATTTTACAAACTGGGGGGGGGCAGGGAACTCCCAAACCATCACATCAGGCCAAGACATGGATCTCCCATGGCAGTCGCTTCCCTTGACATTTAACTCAAACCCATCTTCCTCTTTGTCCCTTCCTCCTCCAGCTTTTCCTTTGACATCCTCCAGTCTCTGCCCATTTCTTTACCCCTTTGCACTGGATTTTCAGTGCCCCCCTTTGCCAACGCCATCTCTTTCCCACCTCCCAGTTGCAGTCCTTCCGGCTCCGCTCTTTGCCCGCTTGTAGTTTCTGACTTTGTCGATTGTCTCTTCTATTTTTACTTGGAACTCCTGACTGGTGTGCAGTTATCAGCCTCACTGCACTTAATTTCAAATTAATTTGATTGGGTCACCTCATTTCCCCCTCCCCCCCAGTAACAATAATGAACTCAACCTATTTAGCCTTTCCCCATTATGAATAACCTTAACGGAAGCTGCAGCGCGGTCTGAACCGAGGTTTCCATCGTGATGGTTAATTACACAGAAGAATAAATCCCTAAACGTTTTTCAGCATCTGAAAATTTAACCAGGAAGTGTAATTAACAATCAAATAGTAAACTACTATCCTTGTGCTCTCAAGAAGAAGACAGGCAGGGAGGGCAAACCCTGAGAGAAGAATCTGGAAGCCAAGGTTCGCTCCTAGTTTTGAATACTTTGGTAGTTTAAGTGCTGGGGAGATGTTGGTGTTTGGAAGGTCATGGTTGGGTGCTCAGCCTGTGCCAGGTGTATTTTCCCTTGATGCCTGCAACTGATGGAGAGTTGACAGGGTGAGATGTCCAGTTTTGGGCTTCCCAATTCAAGAAAGACAGGGATCTACTGGAGAGGGCCCAGCAAAGAGCTGTGAGAATGATTAAGGGCCTTGAACATCTCTCCTGTGAGGAAAGGCTGAGAGCCCTGGGGCTGTTTGGTCTGGGGAAGAGAAGGCTGAGAGGGGATCTGATCAATGCCTGTAAATATCTGAGGGGTGGGTGTTAAGAGGAAGGGACCAGGCTCTTTTCAGTGCCACCTGGTAATAGGAGAAGGAATAGTGGATATAAGCTAGAACCCAGGAGGTTCCACCTCAACATGAGGAAAAACTTGTTTGCTGTGAGGGTGCTGGAGGCCTGGAGCAGGCTGCCCAGAGAGTGGAGTCTCCTTCTCTGGAGACTTTCAAAGCCAACCTCAATGTATTCCTGTGTGAAGGTGATCCTGCTTCAGCAGGACTCAGTGGTCTCTGGAGGTCCCTTCCAACCCCTAACATTCTGTGTTTCTGTGACATCTTATCCTCACCCTGTGGGACTGGATTTAGGCTGAGGATGTTTGTAAAGTGTGGGAATTCTAAAGTGAGTTACCCCATCCAGGGGTTCTGAGTTGATGAGGTGAGGCAGGAGGACAAAGAGGTTGAGCAGTGAGGATGCAGATTGCTGAAGCTGGAGTGTTTGGCTTCAGCAGCAAGCAAACCTGTGTAGTTCCTTCCAGCAATGGCTGCTGTTGCCTTTTACCTGTTACCACTGGGCTCTGACCACAGAATCACAAACTGGTGTGAGTTGAAGGGACCTTTAGAGGTAATCCAGTCCAGCCCCCCTGCACTCAGCAGGGATATCTGCAACTAGAGAAGGTTGCTCAGAGCCCCAAACAACCTGACCTGAAATAGTTCCAGAGATAAACCATCTCCCACCTATCTGAGCTGCCTGGGCCAGTGTCTCACCAACCTCATGATGAAGATCTTTCTTCTCTCCAGCTCAAATCTCCTCTTTCTGTTTAAACCCAGCACCCCCTGTCCTGTCACAACAGGCCCTGCTCAAAACTCTGTCTCTATCTTTCTGATCAGCCCCTTTACAGCCACCAGAAGGTGAACACCCTCAACTCTTTCAGCCTGGCCACACAGCATTGCTGTGGCCTCCGCTGTCCCTGCTCCAGCGAGTCCCTGTCTGTGCTGTGCTGAGGACTCCAAAGCTGACTGAGGTCCATGAATGTGCAAGGAAGAGACCAATGATGTAGGTGGTCTCTTCCTCCTTGTGGAAGGTCTTTTCCACCTTCACATGGAGATGAGTGCTCCCAGATCTGTGCAGGGTCTTGCCAGTCCCCTACTGCTCACAGTTCTAAGACCTGTGTGAGGTGGCCTGCCCTGCGAACACATCCCTNTGCACTCAGCAGGGATACAAAGGTTGCTCAGAGCCCCAAACAACCTGACCTGAAATAGTTCCAGAGATGAACCATCTCCCACCTATCTGAGCTGTCTGGGCCAGTGTCTCACCAACCTCATGATGAAGATCTTTCTTCTCTCCAGCTCAATTCTCCTCTTTCTGTTTAAACCCAGCACCCCCTGTCCTGTCACAACAGGCCCTGCTCAAAACTCTGTCTCTATCTTTCTGATCAGCCCCTTTACAGCCACCAGAAGGTGAACACCCTCAACTCTTTCAGCCTGGCCACACAGCATTGCTGTGGCCTCCGCTGTCCCTGCTCCAGCGAGTCCCTGTCTGTGCTGTGCTGAGGACTCCAAAGCTGACTGAGGTCCATGAATGTGCAAGGAAGAGACCAATGATGCAGGTGGTCTCTTCCTCCTTGTGGAAGGTCTTTTCCACCTTCACATGGAGATGAGTGCTCCCAGATCTGTGCAGGGTCTTGCCAGTCCCCTGCTGCTCACAGTTCTAAGACCTGTGTGAGGTGGCCTGTCCTGCGAACACATCCCTGGAGAAGAGCCATTGCTGCCTGAGGATGTGGCAGGAGTGCTTTGAAGCAGGGAGATTGGTGACACACTATCATGGCAGCCAGGTCCTGCATTATGGGTTTGTCTCCTCTCATATAGTAACTGCTTTCTGCTGAGGTGTTTGAGTTTTTGTGGTGGTTTCCATGTCAAAGGAGGCTTTGGACTGGTTACCTCCTCACTTGCTGCAGAAAAACCTGCCCCAAACTTGCCATTGCTCAGCGCAGACCTCTTGCTGGACACAAAATGTGTTCTTCTGTCTCTTCAGCCACTATTTATCCCTCACCCATGTTCTCTGATTATCCTTTTCCCTCTGCACTCAGCTGATGGCTTCAGCAGCTTCTAAGGTTTCCCTCCCCACCTCTATTATTTCCCTGAGTTGCTGTGACCTCCCCATGTCGCCTGTTCTCTGCATTCCCCCTGACAGGTGCGAAAGCCTCCTCAAAAGAGGAGGCATCTGCCTCATCCTCTTTAGTCAGGGCCCACGGGAGGCTGCAGCAGCCTGTTGGTGATGCACTTCACAAGGGAGGGTGGAAAAGTGCCTTGAATAGAACAAAGAGATGGAGAATGGGAGGAAGATGAACAATGGGAGCGGGAAGTGCAGGATCCAGCCTCAGTTGCCTACCTGCTCCCAGCAGGGCTTGGGGAGGCTAAAACTGACCCAGTGGTTATGATTTCAGCCAGAGCTTTTATGAGAGGGTCCAGACCCCAGACCTCCTCTGCACATCCTGCAGGCTGCACCCTCCTACCCCTTCCATGATTGCAGCCTGTGTTGGGTTTAATTGCTGGCAGGCATTACACAGCATGCAGAGGCAGATCCAGCCAGGCCTGTGATCTGAATGGTGGTATCAGACTTTCAGAGGGCCCTTGGTGGGGCTGCCTTTAGCTCTCATGGGCTGTCACAGGATCACAGGCTCACAGGATGTCAGGGGCTGGAAGGAACCCAAAGAGATCGACCCCAACCCCCCTGCCAGAGCAGGACCAGACAATCCAGCTCAGGGCACACAGGAACTCATCCAGACAGGACTGGAAAGGCTCCAGAGAAGGAGACTCCACAACCTCTCTGGGCAGCCTGTGCCAGTGCTCTGTGACCCTTCCAGGCAAGAAGTTCCCCCTTGTGTAGAGGTGGAAGCTCCTGTGCTGCAGCTTCCATCCATTGCTGCGTGTCCTATCCCAGGCAGCAGTGAGCAGAGCCTGTCCCCGTCTCCTGACCCCCAGCCCTCAGATATTTATAAACATTGAGTAAATCCCCCCTCAGTCTTCACTTTTCTTGTCTTCTGGATTTAGCCATATTTACTCATCATCCCACTTCCCCTTGTGCTGAGGAGCAGCAGGCAGAGCTGCATAGAGAGCAAAACAATATGAGCCAACAGCCACAGGCTCTCATGGCATCTAAGACCAGCCCTTTCTTGTCCTGATTGAAGAGGCATTAAGTCCCAGCAAGGGACCAGCCCTTTCTTGTCCTGATTGAGGAGGCATCAAGTCCCAGCAAGGGACCTTGTTCCCATGTTGGCATCTTCCAGCCCACCTGTTCTCCTGCTAGAGTGTTTTGGTAAGTTTTTCCTCATCTGTCTATTCCTGTGCCTAAAGATTCATCGAAAGAGTTGATTATTCATCAGCCATGAAGCCAGCTCCTCAGGTCTGCCATCAGACTGCTGCCAGCCAGGCTGTCTGTGGCTCTGAAGAGGCTGATGTTCTGTGGAGAGAGCAAACAACAGCTTCCTGGGAATTCTTCTGAAGAAACTCATCATTACTATTGACTGCTTGCTCTTCCCTTGGGTGCTGTCAGCCTGTGTCTTCTTGTGAGCTGGATTTTGTGCTCTCTCTGATTTAGATAGTCCCATTCCTGCTTAAAAGGAGATGTCTATCAGAGGCCCTCAGAGCTGCCTGGCATGTTTTGGAAGGGGATGTCTCATTGACTTGGCTGCATGAGAAGCTGTGCAGACCTCTTGAGAGCTGCTGCTGAGGGCAATTGCCTGTGGCTGTGAGCCATCCCTGGGGAGCTGGACCGGTGGGCAACCCCCTCCCCAGCTTGGAGTCATTGCCCAAGCTGGAGAATCACTATCACAGCAGCTTCCCACCGAGTCTTAGCCCCTTGATGCCACAAAACATGAGCCCTGAATAGATTTGAAAGCTAATTTGCTGCTCCGAGCATCAATAGCTGCACATCACTTGTCCTTTCTGCTGCATTTAATGAGCTTCCAAGGTACTGCAGCCAGTTCCAGAAGGCAACCATGAAAGGCTGGCACCGCGGCTGCCATCAGAAGTGTCTGCCTGTCCCTCCAGCGGGCTTCACTTCTCACAGATTCTCTCTGGTTCTGTCTCTTGTGAATTTAACGTGGAGTGTGGTGCATAATTTCTTGCAGCCATCCTTTCCAGACTGTCTCTCCTCCTTTTTGGTTTTTTATTTTGAACGGAATGCCCTGGGAGCAGGGAATGGGAAGGCGAAGGGACTCTTCCCGCAGTCAGATGTTGTTAGCTGAGCCCAGGTGATATGTGGGTCATGGCAAATGTCCTGTCACGATGGTTCTCTCCACTTCCATGACTCTCTGGTGTGCTCTCCTCTTGCCCAGCCATACCTGCTCCCTTCTGTTCATCACCCTGGGGCTAGCCTGTGTCAGCCTTGGCATGCGTGAGGAGCGAGTGAGTGCCTTGATGCTGCTGGACCAGCAGCCAGGAGGTGATGGGCACAGCCCACAGGGGCTGTTTCAAGGGCCATTAATCCACAGCTCCATCTGCCAAGATCAATAATTAGGGCTGTGGTTTCCTCTAAGCCAGCAGGTCAGTGTAGGAATTGCCTTCTGAAGGCCCCTGTGACTGGATCTTGCAGAGGCAGGAACAGAAAAAACAGGGTAGTAAGGGTACAGAATAAGGTTTCCTTGAGCATTAAGTGGCTAAAACCTTCCGCACGTGGTGAACCACGAGGTTCTTGGGTTCTTCTAGGGGTGTACTAGAGAGTGTCCAAAGAGTGCTTTGAGGATGATGAAGGGACTGGAACATCTGTCTGATGGGGAAAGGCTGAGAGCCTTGGGGCTGTTTAGCCTGGAGAAGAGCAGCCCCAGAGGGGATCTGATCAATGTGTATAAATATCTGAAGGTGAGGGGCAAGAACAAGGGGCCAGGCTCTTTTCAGTGGTGTCCTGTGACAGGACAAGGGGCAAAGGACATAAACTGGGCCACTGGAAGTTCCACCTCAATGGGAGGAGAAACTTCTTTACAGTGAAGGTGCTGAAGCGCTGGAGCAGGCTGCTCAGAGAGGTTGTGGAGTCTCCTCTGGAGGCCGTCAAGGCCAACCTGGGTGTGTCCCTGAGTGACCTGCTCTGGGTGACCCTGCTTTGGCAGGCACGTTGGACTTGATCTCCTGAGGTACCTTCCAACCCCTAACATTCTATAATTCTGTGATTCTCTGTTTCTGTCAACTCAACAGAGAGGGCTGAAGGGGGTTTGTGGATGCTGAAGCAGCAGGGTCTGCTGCCAGCACCCCTTTGGTCAGCAGCTGCACACAGGAGCGTTTCACATCTCCCTCTGCATGTTCCTCACCTGCCTTTGGAAGCAGGCTGGGTTACATTTCTATACATACTCCATCATAAAAGCCCACAACTATGATCTGAGCATGTTTGTGTGTCTTGCAATGAGCCAGAAGCCACCTGAGTTGTTTTCCAGATTAATACCCCACTGCTTTTACTTAACAAGTCCCTTTTTTCCAAGCTGAGAATGGTAACGACTCTGAAATTTTCCTTTTAAAAAAGGCATTTTCTTCTCAGGCACTTCATATTGAAATCTGTCTTAATTTCTGTTCAGCTGCTGTGTGAAAACACACGGTGAGGCATTATTAGTCCCTGAAGAAATAAAGACAGATGGAGCCTAAAATGGAATTGACTTTATGATTAATTGGAACCTTCAAGAGCAGAATGGAGTCAGGGCTTGGTCCTACCCTGTCAGTGTCTGGAGATCAATTCAGCCTGTGTGTGTGAATCTCCATGAGGAGCTCGGCAGGAGAAACACAGATGTCACTTGGTAGAGTTGGCCCTGGGTTGTCCCCTCTGGGTGGGATCTGTTGCTGGAGGAGGGCATGGGGAGGTGGAAGTGGAAGTGAGGGTCCTTTGTGCCCGGCAATGTGCTTTAGTAATGAGCTGCTATTTCTGGCCTCCAGCTTCCCACAGCAGTGTACAGTGGCTGCCACGATGGGGAGCAGAGCTGAGAGGAGGGCAATGTTTGGTGACATGCTCCAGAATCTTGCAAATAGGAATGCAGAGATGTGGAAGTGGTGGTTTGGGACAGTGAGTTAAGGCTCTGCTCTGGGCTCTTGTTCAATGTGTGACCTGAGCAGTTTCCCTGGGGGCTGTGGTTTTGTGTTCATGCCTTGAGGGTGGACCTGCCCCTTGAAAGGAGCTAGGGAAGCTATACCAGATGGTGTTACCTGCACTGGCTTTGGCATTAGTGGGTGTTTCTGGAGCCTGTAGCCACAGACCTTCACAGCACTTGACATCGAGTTAGGAGCAGGTTGTTGATCAGGAGGGCCCTGTAGAGGGACCTTGCCAGGCTGGATGAGTGGGCAAAGGCCAATGGGATGAGATTTAACAAGGCTAAGTGCAGGGTTCTACACTGTGGCCACAACAACCCCAAGCAGTGCTACAGACTGGGGACAGAGTGGCTGGAGAGCAGCCAGGCAGAAAGGGACCTGGGGGTGCTGGTAGATAGCAGCTGAAGATGAGGCAGCAGTGTGCCCAGGTGGGCAGCAGAGCCAANATTTCTAACATACCTCCTGGAGAAGAGAAAGAAAAGACACTGCAGAGTGTTATTCCACCACACTTTGGGAGCAAGTCCTCCCCATGCAAACCAGCTTTGCAGCTCAGACCACAACCATGCTTGCATGGTTGGCAAGTTCTGAGCAGCTGTAGAGCTGGGCAAAAGCAGCAAATGAAAGCAGAGTTGTTTTGCAAAGGCAAACAAACCCAGGTCAGCTGTGGAGTTGTGTCAGTACATCTGTCTGGAGAGGGTATGAAGGGCATGGTTAAGTGGAGTGCTGCCAGCATTGCCCCACAGCTTGTGCTCACAGCTGACCTTCCCTCTGTGTACAGGCTTGTGCTGACATGGGGCATGCTTGCCTGAGAGAGGACTGGATGCCTCCTCCTTCACCTAGCTGAGCAAGGCAGAGGGGCCTGAAGAAGGATTTGGTGTAGGAGGTTGATGTTACTTGTGGAGGTTGTGGCTTAAGGTGCTGGAAGTGGTCGTGGGGGCTGAGTGTGCTTGGCTGGTCTGCACTCATGCACCCTGGCCAGGGCTGCATTGGATGCATCTTCCTTGAGGCATAGGAGGTTCTTTGAGGCATAGGAGGTTCCATGTGAACCGGAGGAAGAAATTTTTCACTGGGAGGGTGACAGAGCACTGGAACCACCTGCCGAGGGAGGTTGCGGAGTCTCCCTCTCTGGAGATATTTAGGAGCTGTCTGGATGTGCTCCTGTGTGATCTGCTCTAGGTGATCCTGCTCTGGCAGGTGGGGCTGGACCAGATGAGCTTTTGAGGTCCCTTCCAGCCCCTGACATTCTATGATTCTATGATTCCTGGGGCAAAAGGGATGAGGCAGCATCCATAGGTGAGCATCAGCTGGGAAGAGGGTCCAGAGAGGCATGTCTCCTAGGTCCAGCCAGGATGGTCCTTCCACAGGTGCCAGCACCCTTCCACAGAACCTCAGTCACAGGATGTCAGGGGCTGGAAGGGACTTCAAAATATCATCCAGTCCAACCTCCACTGCCACAGCAGGGTCACCTAGAGTAGGTCACGCAGGAACACATCCAAATGTGCTTTTGAGTTAGGAACATGACTTGGACCTTGCTAATTGTCCCAAGCATAGAATCAGTAAGATTGGAAAAGACCTCCAAGATCATCCAGTCCAACCACTGACCCAACACCACCATGGCCATTAAATGATGTCTCAAAGTGCCATGGCTACAATGTAACACCTCCCAGCATGGTGACTCCACCACCTCCTTGGGCAGCCTGCTCCAATGCCTGGACCACTCTTGCAGGAAAGAAATTTTTCCTAAGATCCAACCGAAACCTCCTGTGGTGTAAGTTGAGGCCATTTCCTCTTGTTCTATTATTTGATACTAGGGAGATACTGGGGAGATCAGCACCTACTTCACTACAACCTACTGCAGATCAGTGGGGAGCTGGTGAGGCATCACACCCAGCAACTCACAAGCATCTGCTGCTCACTTTTGCTGGCAAATGCAATCTAATCTTTTAGTCTCCCTGCCCCCAGCATGGCAGCAAGCTTGCCAAGGTGTATTTTGTGAAGGGAGGAAGGCTCTGTGGTGTGAGCTCATTCTGCAGGACCTGGCCAGGGCACCTTAGAGAAACACTGGAAAGCTGCCTTGGATTTTCTTTGCTTTCCCTGGGGACTCTGGGGATTGCAAATCAGCAGATTGTGGATTAGTGGATCAGGAGTTAGAAATGTATTTCCCATTCTTCTGTTACACGCTAATGAACTGACAAATTTAATTTCTTTAAATCCAGCTATTTCAGCTAGAATAAGTGAAGTTGTCTTCTGTCTCTTTTGGGAAAGGCTGAATCATAGAATTGTTTTGGTTGGAAGAGACCTTGAAGAGCATCACTTCCAATGGTTAACCCAGCACAGCCAGGTTGCCACTAACCCACCTTCCTCAGCACCACAACTGCACATCTGAAAATTACTTACAGGGAAGGGGGAGTTCATCACTGCCCTCCAGAGCCTGTTCCAGGGCTTGACCACTCTTCCAGTGAAGAAATTGTTCCTAACATCAACTTAAACTTTCCTGATGCAAGTTGAGACCATTTCTCTTTGTCCTGTCACTTACGACTTTGAGGAAGAGCCCAACCCCCACCTGGCTCCAACCTCCTTTCAGGAAGCTGTAGAGAGACAGAAGATCTCCCCTCAGCCTCCTTTTCTCCAGGCTAAATACCCCCAGTTCCCTCAGCTGCTCCCCACCAGCCCTGTTCTCTAGACCCTTTGCCAGCTTCCTTGCCCTTCTCTGGACCCACTTCAGCCCCTCTTGGAGTGAGAGGCCCAAAACTGAACCCAGTATTTGAGATGCAGCCTCACTAGTGCCCAGTACAGGAGGACAATCCCTGCCTTGGTCCTGCTGGCCACACTGTTGCTGGTACAGTCCAGGATGCTGGTGGCCTTGGCCACCTGGGCACGCAGTGGCTTGTATCATGACCTCTCTGGCTGTCATACAATCCATATTCAATTGTCTTTGGTGTGTGGCTGTTGTGGCAGTGCAGTACAGCACAGTCTCATCACCACAGAGTGCTGTGGAGGGGGATGTGGCTCTCTGCTGGCCAGTACAGACATGGAGATGGACTCAACCCCAGGGATCTGCATCAGGCTGATGGCTCCATTCTCCTAGCAGAGACTCAGGTGTTGCCACCAGCTGCTGCTGGGCAGAGGCCCTTTAAAAACATAGTGCTGCAGTCTTGGGGGCACAGCACTGTGTGTTTGCTCAGCTTCAGACATGGGATGTGCTTGACTTACATTCAAGATAGACTTTTATGCCTGTGGGCAAAATGTGAAGGAAGCTTAGATCTTCCTTCTTCTTTTGGAACTTCCACAGGGAGAATCCCAATGCCTTTGGTAGCTCCCTCTGGGCTGGAATTTGGGGACCACTGGTGCTGGTGGGGCACAGGCTGCAGCAGGCTCTGTGTCCCTCCTACATCTGCACAGGTCTTCAGGCTCTATAGTTTGAGGAGCACAGGGGCTGATGGGGCACAGGCTGCAGCAGGCTCTCCCTCAGCTGCACGGGGTCTTCACACTCTGTAGTTTGGGGGGCACAGGTGCTGGTGGGGCACAGGCTGCAGCAGGCTCCACGTGCCTGTCCCTCAGCTGCACAGGCCCTCAGGCCCTGCTATATGCACCTCCCTACCCAAAATCTGTGCCAGGGCTAAACGCAGAGCAGAAGTCATTGATGTGGCTGAAAGCCTAACGGACTGCGCTGTGGGACCTGATCTGCAGGGGGAAAGCAGCTCTGTCATTACCCAGTCACTCTGCAGAGCCTTCAATGCCAGCTACACAAAACCGGCCTTGGCTTTCTGGAGCAGGCTTTGTTCCTTCACTTTGTGAAGCCGAAAGTGGGTCTGAAGCCTGGCAGCCTCCGGAGGCAAAGCGCTGGCACCCCCGGCAGAGCCGTGGGCTGCTGCTGGGACAGGAGCAGAGCCCCGGGACATGGGTTACTCCCCTTGGCTGGCGAGCCAAGGTTTTGGGCTGTGCCCATGGTATCTGGGTGAACAATGAATGCGATGGAACCAGCTGGCTCCTGCCTGTGAACCTGCCGGGTGCGGGTGTGTGTCTTCGAGTTGATTGCTGTGCCTCGTTAGAGCCTATTTACGATTGATTGAGAAGCAGAGGCTTTGTTTGAACAGAGACCTTTAATCTCCTGGCACAGTCAAGTGTGTTTCCCTTCAGGAAACATTCCTTCTCTTCTGCTTATCTCCAACCTCCCACTTTCAACCTGAGCCTGGCAGGGACTGGAGAGAAAGCAGGATCAAAGGAAAAATAATTGGGATCTCTGGCTTCTGTGGGCAGCCTGAACCCGTTGTTCCTACTGGCTAAGTAGTGTATTCCTAAATAACTCTTGCAAGAGACAGTTCAGTTGCAACATCTTCTTGATGAGAAGCTCTCATATGTAATAACCATGGCAACAGTTGCTGAGGACCAGCACAATGAGGGATGGAGGAGATGTGCTCAGGAGAGGACAATGGACCCAACTCTGCTGTGGAACAACAGGCAAAGCGCCAAGGAGGTGATGTATGGTGAGCTCCATGGCTGTTGGCCTGCTGGGCACTCAGCCACCTGTGCCGTGCTGGAGATGCTGGTTGCCCCAGGGCACCCACTAACAAATCCAGAGGAAAGCAAGGAGACTGGGGATGGGGTGGAGGGAAAGGCTGATGAGGAAGAGACTGAGGGAGCTGGGGGTGTTCAGCCTGGAGAAGAGGAGACTTAGACAGGACCTTACCACTCTCTACAAGTACCTAAAAGGAAGCTGTAGTCAGGTGAGGGTCAGGCTCTTCCTCCAGAAAACTTGTGACAGGACAAGAGGACATGTCCTGAAGCTGTGCCAGGGGAGAGTTAGGTTGGATGTTAGGAAGCACTTCCTCAGGGAAAGGTGCTTAGGGACTGGGATGGACTGCCCAGAGAGGTGGTGGAGTCACCATCCCTGGAGGTCTTTAAGGACAGATTGTCTGTGGCATGGTCTAGCTGATGTTGGTGGTGTTAGGTCATAGGCTGGACTTAATGATCTCAGAGGCCTTCTCCAGCCTCAATGATTCTGTGATTCTGTGACATTATGCTTCATAGGTGTTGAGCATCTTCCTCTCCAGATGAAAAGGAAGAGCCTAACCTGAAAGCCAAGGGGGAATCATGGTGATACTTGATTAGGAGGGAAAGGCCAGAGAGAGAACCTCAGGGAGAGACACCACCTCTGACCCCAGAGTTGCAGATGGCTCCCCAGAGTCTGTCTGCTCTGGCAAAGACTGTGCTGTTCTGCTGCCTGTCCTCACCCAACCTGACTGCTGCCAGAGGGATGTATCAGTAATACTCCTTGACTTAACTAGTTTCAGAGCTGCTGCTTTGTAAGCCATCTTTAAAGACCATATCTGAACATTTCCAGGAGAGCTGCCAGGAGCCACATGGTGTTGCAGGTGAAGGACTTTGTAAGAAACAGGGCTTGAAGAGTTGACCCTTGGTGCAGAGCAGGGGAGTGTGCAGGAACCAGCTTTGACTTATTCTGGAGAGTCTGCTGCGAGGGACCTTCATCCCTCCTGCTCTCCCCTTGCCCTGGGATCTTCTGATCTAGTGTGAGGTGTCCCCCTGCCCATGGCAGGGTGGTTGGGACTACATGATCCTTGAGGTCCCTTCCAGCCCTGACACTTCTGATTCTGAGTGCTCATCATTGGGGCAATGCTGGAAAGACCTCTCCCAACACTCTGGTCTTAATCTTGACTTGGGAGCACCTTAGGTTATGGCATCAAGGCTGTGAGGATGAGGATCATGTTGCTTTTATCAGACAATATTCTGTCTCTGTTGACCTATTTAGGTAGATATTTTACCACAGAATCACAGAATGTGAGGGGCTGGAAGGGACCTCCAAAGCTCATCCAGTCAAAACCCCCTGCCAGAGCAGGATCACCCAGAGCAGATCACACAGGAACACATGCAGGCAGGTCTTGAGTATCTCCAGAGAGGGACACTCCGCAACCCTCCATGGCAGCCTGTGCCAGTGCTCTGTCACCCTCACAGTGAAAAACAATTCTTCTTGTGCTTATATGGAACTTCCTCTGCCTCAACTTCCACCCATTGCCTCTTGTAAGCCTGAAAAGCAGGAGAAGGCAACTCCTTCACCTTCAGCAGAATCCAAGAGGAGCCCACTTAAAGGCACCATTATTGCAGATTTCTGAGTAGGAGGCAGTAAATACTCCACCTCTGCAATAATAACAATAACAATAATAACAACAACAACAAGAACAACAACAACAGGCAGGCTGGGTCTGTCTGACAGTAATCAGTCCAGGTGGGGCTGTTTGGAATAGTCTGCAGCCTCAGCAGCCTGCTGCCAGTGCCCCCAACCAGCTTTGCTAGAGATTCTGGCCGTGCTCCCCCATGGCTGGCAGCAGCTGGGGCTTCTTGGACTGCAGTGAGAAGTATGAGTGCTTGGCACGGTGGCAAACTGAGCCTCTTCCTTTTCTGCTTCAAACTGGGTCTTGATTCTAAGTGAGATGAGGGTTTTTTTTCTCCCCTCCTCCTGATAATTCCGTGCATCTGAAGTGATTACAGCTCCGCCTGAGAGCTCTTTCAGCAGATTCCAACGCGGCGTTTTCTTTCCCGTCTCAAAAAGGTTCCTTCAAGCCTTTTGATTCTGGAGGGGAGAGGATTGGGGTGGGGGGGAAGAAGGGTTAAAAAAAACCAAAAACAACAAAACAAATCGTGGTGGAAAGTTCCTATGCAGATTAGAGATTAAAAGTTTTGGGTTTGTTTTGGTTTGTTTTTTCGTTGTTCTTTTTAACCTTTCTCCCCCCCTCAACCCAATCCTCTCCCCTATGGAATCAGAAGGCTTGAAGGAACCTTTTTGAAAACCCAAATTCTGGTGGAAACTTCCTATGCAGATTAGAGATTAAAAGGGGGTTTTTTTCTGTTATTTGGTTCGTTGGTTGGTTTGGGGGTTTTTTTGTTTGTTTGGTTTTTTTAACCCTTCTTCCCCTCACCCCCATCTTCTCCCCTCCAGAAATGTGAAGGCTTGAAGGAACCTTTTTAAAAACCCAAATCCTGGTGTGAAGTTTCCTGTGCAGATTAGAGATTAAAAGAGTTTTTTTTTCCTGTTATTTGGTTGGTTGGTTGGTTTGGGGCTTGTTTTGTTTGTTCGTTTGGTTCTTTTAACCCTTCTTCTCCCCACCCCCAATCCTCTCCCCTCCGGAATCAGAAGGCTTTGAAGGAACCTTTTTAAAAATCCAAATCCTGGTGTGAAACTTTCCTATGCAGATTAGAGATTAAAGATTTTATTTTTGTAAAACACATACGAGGGCTAAACGGGGTGGGAAAAAAAAAAAATAACCAACACACCCTTCTGTTGAGGCGAGTGGGTTTTGGCTGGTGGCAATGTGCTGCCGAGTCCTTATCTGGCGATGGAGAGGCAGAGCCAGCCCGTGCTATTATTTGGAGTTCTTAGAGAGAGAGCTTCAATGTTTGCTTAACTCCACTAAAAATAGAGGCCGCCCTCTTTTCCTAATGGGCGGCATTTGTCACACTTGATTCATTTCCTCTCCCGAGCTGAGTTCCTTCATGAATATTCATCTCCGCTCGCCAGGAATCTGCCTGTCCTCACGAGTTGTACTCGCAGGGCCACCCTGCAGGAACGGTGCCAGGCAACTTCTCCAAGCCTCGACCCGGCCCCGGCCAGAGACCTGTTGTGGTGTCAACAGCTCTCCTTGATTTCCACCTCCACTCCCAGCCCTGATTGCTCCTCAGCCCTCTCGACGAAGCCCTTAATGAGCCTCCCGTTCTTGTTGTCATAGCAGCACCGCATCGCCCGGGATGGTGGAGCCTCTGTCACTGGTAATTGTGAGATGGGAGGATCTGTTCGGCAGGTTTCTTTCTGGTGGGGATTAGGCCAGAAGGTCCCTTCTGAAGGGTGATGAATGCAGGTTCCCTCAGAAGATACTAAAAGTAGGCAGTTACAGAAGGTTCCTGAAGAGGGAAGGAAGCTTTGTGAAGAGGGGGAGAGCAATCTTTACAGAGCTCTTCTCATTCATGCTCGGATCCTGCTTAAAGCAGGAGGAAACCCACCAGAAATGCTAAAGGAGAACATCAAGTGGCTGATTTGTGGTGAAGGAAGCCTCTTGGTACCCCAGACCTTTGAACCCTGGAGGTACAAAGCATGATCTGATCTTGCCCCAGCACTGTAGGGGGAGTCTGAGGTCTGAGCAGAGCACAGCAGAGGGGCAGAATCCCCTCCCTTGACCACCCTGCTACTCTGATGCTCCAAATTGCTGCTGAAATGGGAGAAATCTGGTGGGTGTGGAAGAAGCAAGGGACATTATGGTGCTAGAGGACCCTGAGGCTGTTTGACCATGGACCCCGAAGCCCTTGGCTGCTGGGTGTATGAGCAGGTCATGTGTAGGATGTTGTGGTGGGTGACTGCGTTTCACTCAGCAGGGACCAAGGAGAAGACTTGGTGATTGCTCTTCAGGGCACTGGTGTGGCTGGCATGCCACTTTGCTGTGTGAAGAGCTGCTGGCAGTCACCCACACTTGGGTGGTGCTTTCCAGCACATCAGGCTGCAGGAGCACCCTGAGCGTCGCTCCAGCCTTGCTCTGCTGCCTGCGTTGGCGCCTTTCAGTCGTGCTAATTGTCAAAGCAATAGAACTGATACTGTCTCAGCAGTCTGCTGGGCTTCAGACCACCCAGTGGTAGGCTTCTGTTGCCAGTGGGCTCTTTGCTATCAAGGAAGACCATGCTGGTTTTCAGCAGTGTGCTAGAAGAGTTTTATTGGGGTTGCTGTGGTGGTGTGGGTGAGCAATGTGCACAGCTGGAGGAGTGATCATAGAATCCCAGACTGGCTTGGGTTGAAGGGACCTTTAAAGGTCATCTGGTCCAACTCCTTGCTGCAGTCAACAGGGACATCTGCAACCAGAGCAGGTTGCTCACAGCCCCAAGCAACCTGACCTGGAATGGTTCCAGGGATGGAGCAGCTCCCACCTCTTTGAGCAACCCGGGACAGGCTCTCACCACCTTCAGTGTGTCAAAGATTTGTCTCTCCTCCCCAGTCTGAATCTCCCCCTTTTAGTTCAAGCCATCACCCCTTGTCCTGTCACAACAGGCCCTGCTCAAAACTCTGTTCCCAGCTTTTTGATCAGCCTCTTGATGCACTGAAAGGCCACCAGAAGGTCTCCCTGGAGCCTTTTCCATGCTGAACAAGCCCAGCTCTCTCAGCCTGGCCTCACAGCAGAGCCCTTCCAGCCCTGCCAGCATTGCTGTGGCCTCCTCTGGCCCTGCTCCAACATGTCCCTGTCTGTGCTGTGCTGAGGACTCCAGATCTGATCTTGCCCCAGCACTGCAGGGGGAGTCTGAGGTCTGAGCAGAGCACAGCAGAGGGGCAGAATCCCCTCCCTCGACCACACAAGTCCTAGAGTGGCCACCTTGCCCTGCTGCAGTGAGACACAGCCATGGTTGGTTGAAGGGGGCCAAGAGGCAGTGTGCTCTTCGTAGCTTGACCTGAAGGGTCGATTTATCATTGAGGATGTCATTGTTAACTGGTGGGACCTGTCCAGGACACTGAGTCAGTATATCTGCTCTTGCACAGAATAGTCATGGGGCAACCAAGCTGGTGAAGGGTCTGGAGAATAGGTCTTATGAGGAGTGGCTGAGGGAACTGGGGTTGTTCAGTATGGAGAAAAGGAGGCTGGGGGCTGGAGGCTCTCTATAACTCCCTGAAAGGAGGTTGGAATCTGGTGGGGATTGGTCTCTTATCCTTAGTATCGGGTGATAGGAGAAGAAATGACCTAAAATTGTGCCAGGGGAGCGTTAGGTTGGAGACTGGGAAAAATTTCTTTGTTGCAGGAGGGGCCAGGCATTGGCACAGGCTGCCCAGGGAGGTGGAGGAGTTGCCGTCCCTAAAGGAGTTCAAGAAACATGTGGACAGGACAGTCTGGGACATGGTTTAGTGGCCATGGTGGTGAGTCCATCTCAGAGGCTTTTCCAGCCTCTGAGCGAATTATTCAGTGAATAATTGCTGGCACCGTGCTGCCGCCACTGGTGTGTGCCCTGATGGGCAGCCCAGCTACACGTGTGAGCCCCTGATTTACAACCAAGAGCACAGCTGAAGTGGCTTCCTGACCTGCATTTCAAGAACCAGTAATGAGTCCCCACTCAGCTGTAGGTCCCCAGCCTTGTGCTGTGGAACATGAAGGTTCCATTGCCATAAGAAGATCTGTTGGAGTAGGTCCAGAGGAGGGCATGAAGATGATCAGAGGGTTGCAGAACCTCCCCTGTGGGGACAGGCTGAGTGAGTTGGGGCTGTTCTGCCTGGAGAAGAGAAGGCTCCAGGGAGACCTTAGAGCAGCCTTCCAGTGCCTGAGGGGGGCTGCAATAGGGCCGGAGCAGGACTTTTTACAGGGACTTGTAGGGGCAGAACAAGAGGGAATTGATTGAAGCTTGAAGGAGGGCAGATTGAGACTGGAGATGAGGAAGAAATCTTTCACAGTGAGGGTGGTGAGGCACTGGAACGGGTTGCCCAGGAAAGTTGTAGATTCCACCTCGCTGGATGTGTTCAAGGGCAGGCAGCATGAGGCCTTGAGCAACCTGGGCTGCCCCTGCTCATGGCAAGGGGGGTTGGAACCATCTTTAAGATCCCTTCCAACCCAAACCATTCCATGAATCCATGAATAACTGTGTGGACCCAGATTGTCCCAGGCATTATGCCACAGGCACTGCCCCAGCATGGCATGAAGGACATAAACATGGATAAGTGTTTGAGGGCCAGGAGCTTGCCCAGCTTCTTTCCATGGCAAGCATGCTAGGAGCTTCATGCTGCATTTGGGGAACTCACAGAGAGTGCACACGAAGGAGAGAGAATTTGAACTAAACATTGTGCTTCTGCAAGACAGATTGAACAGAGCCTGTCCAAGTCTTGTTTCCAATGTGATAATTGGTTTGTCTCCAGCTCTTGCTGTCCAGTGAGCCCTCCTGGGGGAGAAGAAAGGATGACAACCATTAATGAATTTCTAATTGATCAATTGAGATCAAAGTAAGAACTTCTTGCTTTTCTCATACCAGGCAGAGAAGGAGTGGCAAGGAGGTAGGTCAGTGTGATGAGTGCTCCTCTGTGGGGTGATGGTTTCCAGACAGATGCTTGGATAGGCCATGTCAGCCTTGATAGCTTTTGGCCTGGACTCTGAATCACCATATCACAGAATCACTCAGGTTGGAAAAGACCCTCAGGATCACCAAGTGCAACCTGTATCCCTACTTTACAAGGTGCATCCTAAACCATATCTCCAAGCACCACATCCAAATGACTTTTAAACACATCCAAGGTTGGCATCTCACCTTGCTGTGCTGGTACCACTCCGTACTATCAGCTGCAGGGTAAGGTGAGGAGCCAGCCTGCACGGCCAGGGAAGGTGAAAAGCTCTGCTGATCCTTTTGGACTGGCAGCACACTGCTGTCCTTGCNCGATTTATCATTGAGGATGTCATTGTTAACTGGTGGGACCTGTCCAGGACACTGAGTCAGTATATCTGCTCTTGCACAGAATAGTCATGGGGCAACCAAGCTGGTGAAGGGTCTGGAGAATAGGTCTTATGAGGAGTGGCTGAGGGAACTGGGGTTGTTCAGTATGGAGAAAAGGAGGCTGGGGGCTGGAGGCTCTCTATAACTCCCTGAAAGGAGGTTGGAATCTGGTGGGGATTGGTCTCTTATCCTTAGTATCGGGTGATAGGAGAAGAAATGACCTAAAATTGTGCCAGGGGAGCGTTAGGTTGGAGACTGGGAAAAATTTCTTTGTTGCAGGAGGGGCCAGGCATTGGCACAGGCTGCCCAGGGAGGTGGAGGAGTTGCCGTCCCTAAAGGAGTTCAAGAAACATGTGGACAGGACAGTCTGGGACATGGTTTAGTGGCCATGGTGGTGAGTCCATCTCAGAGGCTTTTCCAGCCTCTGAGCGAATTATTCAGTGAATAATTGCTGGCACCGTGCTGCCGCCACTGGTGTGTGCCCTGATGGGCAGCCCAGCTACACGTGTGAGCCCCTGATTTACAACCAAGAGCACAGCTGAAGTGGCTTCCTGACCTGCATTTCAAGAACCAGTAATGAGTCCCCACTCAGCTGTAGGTCCCCAGCCTTGTGCTGTGGAACATGAAGGTTCCATTGCCATAAGAAGATCTGTTGGAGTAGGTCCAGAGGAGGGCATGAAGATGATCAGAGGGTTGCAGAACCTCCCCTGTGGGGACAGGCTGAGTGAGTTGGGGCTGTTCTGCCTGGAGAAGAGAAGGCTCCAGGGAGACCTTAGAGCAGCCTTCCAGTGCCTGAGGGGGGCTGCAATAGGGCCGGAGCAGGACTTTTTACAGGGACTTGTAGGGGCAGAACAAGAGGGAATTGATTGAAGCTTGAAGGAGGGCAGATTGAGACTGGAGATGAGGAAGAAATCTTTCACAGTGAGGGTGGTGAGGCACTGGAACGGGTTGCCCAGGAAAGTTGTAGATTCCACCTCGCTGGATGTGTTCAAGGGCAGGCAGCATGAGGCCTTGAGCAACCTGGGCTGCCCCTGCTCATGGCAAGGGGGGTTGGAACCATCTTTAAGATCCCTTCCAACCCAAACCATTCCATGAATCCATGAATAACTGTGTGGACCCAGATTGTCCCAGGCATTATGCCACAGGCACTGCCCCAGCATGGCATGAAGGACATAAACATGGATAAGTGTTTGAGGGCCAGGAGCTTGCCCAGCTTCTTTCCATGGCAAGCATGCTAGGAGCTTCATGCTGCATTTGGGGAACTCACAGAGAGTGCACACGAAGGAGAGAGAATTTGAACTAAACATTGTGCTTCTGCAAGACAGATTGAACAGAGCCTGTCCAAGTCTTGTTTCCAATGTGATAATTGGTTTGTCTCCAGCTCTTGCTGTCCAGTGAGCCCTCCTGGGGGAGAAGAAAGGATGACAACCATTAATGAATTTCTAATTGATCAATTGAGATCAAAGTAAGAACTTCTTGCTTTTCTCATACCAGGCAGAGAAGGAGTGGCAAGGAGGTAGGTCAGTGTGATGAGTGCTCCTCTGTGGGGTGATGGTTTCCAGACAGATGCTTGGATAGGCCATGTCAGCCTTGATAGCTTTTGGCCTGGACTCTGAATCACCATATCACAGAATCACTCAGGTTGGAAAAGACCCTCAGGATCACCAAGTGCAACCTGTATCCCTACTTTACAAGGTGCATCCTAAACCATATCTCCAAGCACCACATCCAAATGACTTTTAAACACATCCAAGGTTGGCATCTCACCTTGCTGTGCTGGTACCACTCCGTACTATCAGCTGCAGGGTAAGGTGAGGAGCCAGCCTGCACGGCCAGGGAAGGTGAAAAGCTCTGCTGATCCTTTTGGACTGGCAGCACACTGCTGTCCTTGCTGCTGGGAGGATGTCAGTAAGGACAGAATGTAGCAGGATGCTTGGGGATGCTGATCTCACTGTCACAAATCGGCAGTGGGCACTGCCTGTGGGAGGTAATAGCAGCTCCGCTCAGGAAGGAGGCTGCTGTTTGATGGTCCAGGGGATGGCCCGGGGAGGATGATGCACTCATGACGTTTGTCATCAGCGCAGGGCAGGCGGCTTCTCATCTCCCAGGGTTTGTGTGCTCAGCTGGAGATCATGGCAACCTCCTTTGTGTAAACAGCCCCAGAGCAGTCTGACTGCTGTGTGCTGAGCTGATGGACATTAGCAAGGATACTCTCGATGTGGGGTGCTCCGAAGTGAGTCCACAGGCATCCGTCTGGGCAGGAAGCACCCATTTAGGACCATCGCTTTCTGCAGCGGTGTGCTTAAGGACACCTACAGCTTCCAAAGGCAAACAGACACAGTATCTGAGGCTCTAAGGAGACCTTATTGTGACCTTTCAGTATCTGGAGGGAGCTACAAGAGAGCTGCTGAGGGACTTTTTAGGATGTCAGGTAGTGATAGGACCAGAGGGAATGGATCTAAGTTAGAGGAGGGGAGATTTAGATTAGACATTAGGAAGAGACACTGGAACAGGTTAGGTTGCCCAGGAAGGCTGTGGATGCTCCCTCCCTGGAGGCATTCAAGGCCAGGCTGGATGTAGCTCTGGGCAATCTGATCTAGTGGAAAGTGTCCCTGCCCATGGCAGAGGGGTTGGAACTGGATGATCCTTAAGGTCCCTTCCAACTCTGCCAATTTTGTGATTCTGACCACCTCCCGGGGCAGGCAGACCAGCTCGCAGCATTCACTGTGCCCTCAGCAGAGCCACTGGGCTGCAGCTTCCTCCTGTCCTCGGTCAGGGGCAGGTGGGAAGGCAGCCCCAGATTTGTTTACTAGGCTCCAAGCGCTGGGGTTTTACCTCCCGGCGGTTCCTGGCAAGCCTGCCCTCCTCCTGCGCCTCCGCAGCACATGTGTGAGCTCCTGGTGCTGTCACCTTCCCGTCCTCTCCCCAGTCTAGCAGTGGGAAGTGATCCTCACAGCTACCATTTGCGCAGCGTCTGCCTTTCCACAGCTCCGGAGCGCGGCAGGAGCCCATCCCCACTTCCTCCTTCACCCTTCAAGCTGTTCCAGGCAGCTCATCTGCAACCACTCAGAGCTTTCTTCTGCCCTGGTGATTAAGCCCTTCGCAGAAGCTACCTCTGATGCCTGTATTGCTGCTCTCCGTGGCACTGTTCATCTCAAGATCCTCCTGCCTTTTCCTAACCATTTCATTGCCTGGCTAAGTCTGTTTGCTCCCTCCTCCTCTTGGCGAGTGAGGTCCTTTTCTCTCTGCCTTCAGGGTCATTAAAGCTTGATTGTCTGTCTTTGTCAGGCTATCCATCTTCTGCACTCATCAGTGATATAGGATGGGCTGCTGAAATTCCCTTCTTCCATAATTATTTCATCTTCCTGAATGTTTTATGCCAAATGCTCCCTTTTCAAAGTGCTCCTTGCTCCAGCCTCTCCTTAGCATCTAGTCTGACTGTTGTGCCTGCTATGGTTTTGTTTCTTGCTTATGCACATGAATTCATGGCGTTAGGACTATATTTTATTAGCTAGCTTGGTCACTTTAGGTCCTTGAGAGCTTGGCTCAGGCATAAGTAGATGTTTCATTCACCTCGTCACTGAAGATGGGATCCACATCATCTACCTTCAGTCTTCCTGCATGGGTAGGAGCTCATGTAGGTAACTATCCAGGCTCCGTCTGCAACCACGGAAGAGAGACCCCTCCAAAAGTCAGACAATCCTGTTGAAACACGAGAGACAAAGACCCATGGGACAAAGCACCATTTATGCTCTCTGCTGGTGACCAGGGATTTCTCTAAACAGATGCAGCCCCCTTTAGAGTGGATTTAAAGCCTTAGACTGTGGATTTGCCTTTCTGAATTAGTGCGGGTAAGTCCTGTGGGGTTAGAGAAGCAGTGGTTGGGTCTGCAGGGCAGGTTGCAATGAGTTAGCGAGGGAGCCCAGGCAGCTCTCCTGTGGTAGATGTTTTCATTTTAAGTGTCTAGTGTAAAGATGCAGCTGACCCCTTGAAAGGTTTGGGGAAATGTTTCCATCTGATTTTGTATTTAGAAAACACAAAGGTGTGGAGGGAACGTTTCAAACCAACAACAGCAATTATTAGGTGGGTGCGGTTTAGCTTAGAACTGAGGCTGCCAGAAGAATTCCTGCTGTGCCGAGAGTTGGCAGGGACACGAATGTGAGTCCCCACTTGTTCCTGAAACGCGCTGTTGGGTTTTTAATGACCATCAGCAGCACACCCTTGATTTTTAAATGTCATCCTAAATGTGGCAGTTCCAGCCTCCTCTGCCGTGGCAGCACGTGGGTGTTTGAGCAGGGATGAATCAGAAAGCAGAAAGAATTGCCGGTGCTTTTTTGTGACTCTCAACTTTTCCTGAAGGGCTTCCCACCCAGGAACTGGCTGAAATTGTCTGAGGTGGGGGGGGGTCGTGTGGCAGCACTGCAATCTCGCTGCCGTGGTGGCACTCCTGCTGTCACTCTTCCCTCTCTTGATGAATAAGTTGCTTGCTGCAGAGTAAGCTCCTCAGGTCCCTCCAGGAGCTGGTGTTGCACAGGTCACGCTTCTCTGTTGTGCAAACCACCTGAACAATAAAGGCTCCCCAGCTTCTGTGGATGCAGCTTTGCTGTTCTCTCTCTCTCTCTCTCTCTCTCTCTCTGGCTGGAAGCATTCCCCAGGCCTTGCTTTTGGAGCTGAGATCTCTGCCTGGCATTTGCAAGATGGTGATTTGCTTTTGGAAATGGAGCAGAGTCTCGTTTCCGAAGCGTGACTCAGCGAAACAAATTGGCTCCTCGAGTCTCCAAGCGATTGCGATGGCAGCGCGAAACCCGGTGGGACTGGGCACAGCCAGAGTTTCGCACGTGGCATCGCGGTGGGGGTGACTCTCCCCCTGTGCCAGCAGCTCTAGAGGAGCGGGGTGGGCTGAGATGACGCCAGCAAGCGAGGAGCAGCGCGGCGGTTGAGGAGCGGTACCCCGGGTGGCGGTGCCTGGGGGTGCCCCTGGGGCACGTCTCTAAGCAGAACGGGTGGGAGCTGATGGAAGGATTTGCTCTGCCTGCCTGGGTGAGGGGAGGGAGGCAGCGAGCTGCAAAGCAGATGGCAGGGTTAAAATAGGACAGAGCATGGTGGAGATGCTGTTGGAAGGGAGAGAGGAGCGAAGTGAAGCCTGTTCTCACACTTCGCTTTGTGTCTCGTGGAAGAGCTGGAGAGTGCCTGCGCTCCGCTGGCATTCCCAACAGGGACGCGCCAGGAGAAGGCTTCCTGCTTGGGTTTTCTTTTTTTAATCTATGTTATTAGCACTTGTCTTAAAGAAAAATCAGCTCAAATGAGCAAGCAAACAAATAAAGCAAATAACAATGGAAGGTCTTTTTCCTCGGGCCACCTTTTAGTGTCTCTCCAGATAATCTGTGGGATGTGTTAGCTGGGAACTTGCTGCTGCTGGAGAAGCTGAGCTGAAGTGTTGGGAGCCTGGCAGTCAGCACCAGGACTGCTTCTTTTGGTGCCTTCAGACAGCTTTTTGCAGTGATTTTGTGCTACCTCAGGCTTTTTGGTGGAATCTTTGTGTAACTTCACAAGCCTTCAACTATGCTCAGCGCTCGCCCTCTCCTCAGCCCCAGTGAGGCCACAGCTGGACATTGGGTCCAGTTCTAGGCTGCCCATGTCAAGAGAGACAGCAGAATGTTGGAGAGAGTCCAGAAGAGGGTACAAAGGTTCTGAGGGGACTGAAGCATCTCTGCGAGAAGGAAAGACTGAGAGCCCTGGGGCTGCTGAACCTGGAGAAGAGAAGGCTGCTAGAGGTGATCCTGCTCTGGCAGGGGAGTTGGGCTAGATGATGATCTCAAGGTCCCTTCCAGCCCCTGATGTTCTGTGATCTGATCAATGCTCAGCAAAAGATAAAGGGTGGAGGCAAGAGGATGGGGCCAGACTCTTGTCAGTGGTGCCTAGTGACAGGACAAGGGGCAATGGGCACAAACCAGAAGCCAGGAGCTTCCATCTGAACAGGAGGAGAAAGTTGGTGTGAGGGTGCTGGAGGCCTGGGGCCTGCTTCTGTGGAGAGATTGCAAACTCCTCCCTGGCTATTGTGATGCTGGGCAAGCTGCTGTGGGTGCCCCTGCTGTAGCAAGAGGGTTGGACTAGATGATACCCAGAGGTCCCTTTCAACCCTCACCATGCTGGGATTCCATGATTCTGTGATGCAGCAGTTCTGTCAGGGATGCTTCAGAGCAGAGCTGCCCCACTGCAAGTGACTGTTGCAGAGAGGTCTTGTTCAGGAGTTCTGAAGCAGCAGCCAGGGTGCAGGTAGGACTTTAAGTGCTCCTGCACTTGCCACCATGCCAGGGCAGTTGAATTTTGGAGACAAGAAGCTGGAGGTTTGCAGAGTATGAAGAAGGGGAGGAGCAG
This sequence comes from Ramphastos sulfuratus, assembly GCA_013399055.1. Lineage (NCBI taxonomy): Eukaryota > Metazoa > Chordata > Aves > Piciformes > Ramphastidae > Ramphastos > Ramphastos sulfuratus. The sequence goes on from WBNM01012178.1 coordinate 25,190, forward strand.
GCAGGCAGGAGCCCAGCAGTCACTCTTGCACCCTGCGTGCTGCTGCTATCTGCACCATCTGCAGCTTCCCCATCGATAAATCAGGGGGTGCTTTGAAGTCCTTGTGATGAAAGGCACTGGGTGAGCTCAAGGAGGTGGTATTGATCCTGCAGCATTGTTCTTGTTCCTTGCTGGACTGTGAGTTTTGAAAAGAGAGCAGCACAGTTTTTGTGGGCTAGGGCTAAGGCAATGTGGCAGTGCATGAGTTCTGCTGGCCTCCTGGCCCCAGCAATGGAGCTCTGAGGCTGGGACAGGGATGGGATGCAGCCTACAGCAACAGCCCATGGTGCTGCAGTGATGACAGAGACTTGGCCATGCCCAGCAGATGAGATTAACCATCCTCAGACCTGGGTGAGCAACAGCCACAAGGCTGTGGGACTCAGCACAAGCACTACACTCAGGTTCAAGCAGCTTCCCCCATGTGCTAAATAGCTGCAGTTTGCCCTGGGAGGAGCCACCCTGACTGGAGGCACAGAACCACAGAATCAAAGAACTGTAGAGGTTGGAAGGGACCTCCAGAGATCATCCAGTCCAACTCCCCTGCCAAAGCAGGATCCTCTGGGGCAGGTCACACAGGAACACATCCAGGAAGGTCTTGAAAGTCTCCAGAGAAGGAGACTCTACAACCTCTCTGGGCAGCCTGTTTCAGGGCTCTGTCACCCTCACTGTAAAGACATTTCTCCTCATGATGAGAGGAAATCTTCTCTGTTCCAGTTTGGAGCTGTTGCTCCTTGGCTTATTGCCGCTGCCCACCCAAAAGAGCTTAGCCCCAGCCACTGACCCCCTCCCCTCAGATACTTGTGCACGTGGATCAGATCTGCTCTCAGCCTTCTCTTCTGCAGACTGAACAGCCCCAGGGCTCTCAGTCTCTCTCCACAGGGGAGATGCTCAAGTCCCCCACTCATCCTTGTGGCTCTCTGCTGGACTCTCTCCAGCAGGTCTCTGTCTCTCTTGAACTGGGGAGCCCAAAACTGGACACAGTATTCCAGGTGTGGTCTGGCTAGGACAGAGCAGAGGGAGAGAAAAACCTCCCTAGCCCTGCTGGCCACACTTTTCCTGATGCCCCTCAGGATGCCACTGGCTCTCTTGGCCACAAGGGCAAGGCTTTGGGGGGTGCCTGAGCTCCACCCTGGGGGTGACCTGCAGGCTCCCTCGGTTCCAGCATCGCATTAGCCCATCCCAGTCCTGCAGTCCCGTGCTGCGCTCCCACTTCTCCCGCGCGGTGGCTTTGCTGCTCTTAGCAACAAGCACTCCATAACCTAATTGCTCATTAAAGCCTGTGCTGGCACCGTCTCAGCCATCCTGGCACGTTGAGGCATGCTGCTGCTGCCCCTCTCCCGCCGTGGGCGCCCGGCTCGCTGGAAAGTGAGCAGGCAGCGTCGCATTGAAGTGGAGATTTTCATCTTCTCGGGGCTTTTTGTGTGCCTCTCTCCTGTATTCCCTGCTTTTGAACATCTGAGGCTGCTTTCATGCCTCACATCTTCCCCACGAAATTGTTGTATTGTGTTGCCTATTGAAACCTCGTTTGCCTTTTGTCAAGTTCCCCCCCCGCCACTGCCCGCCCTGGCCCCCACTTTCTTCTTGCCTCTATTTTGATCGGCACAACTACTCAGGGCTCCATTTTTCTGGGGGGGTTTCATCTCTTTAAGTCGAAGCTCTGAAGGCCTTTGTCTGCCATAAACTCAGGTTTGAGCTGATGCTTACAGAAGAGGCTTTTCTAGGCCAGTTCTGCTGTCTGCAGACCTTGGTGGGGACTTTGGGTGCTTCAGCCTTCCTCTTCCTCCTCCTCCTCCTCCTCCTAGCTCCAAATAGCCACAAGCAGCCGTGCTGAGGTTGGGGCTATTTTATCACATCCCTGAGCACCTGATGCTGTACATGCAAACATCTGTTCTGATGCATGTTCTGACCCTGGCCTCTCCAGTAACAGAAACACTCTGTGCTAAAGCTGTGATTTTCTAAGAGATTCACCAACCTGCCCTTAAGAATCATCTCTTGACACGACAGAGCTGTGACAAGTTCACCATGAGGCAGCAGTGTGCCCTCATGGCCAAGAAGGCCTCCTGGGGGAAGAAGAGTGTGGCCAGCAGGTCAAGGGAGGTTCTCCTTCCTCCCTACTCCACAACTGGAGTACTGGGTCCAATTCTGGGCTCCCTACTTCAAGAGAAACAGGAAACTGCTGGAGAGAGTCCAGCGGAGGCTGCAAAGCTGCTGCGGGACCTGCAGCATCTCTGTGAGGAGCAAAGGCTGAGAGCCCTGGGGCTGAGAGCCTGCAGAAGAGCAGCCCCAGAGGGGATCTGATCAATGCTCAGCAAGAGATAAAGGGTGGAGGATATCATGAGGCTGGGCTTTTGTCAGTGGTGCCCAGTGACAGGACAAGGGGCAATGGGTACCAACTGGAACCCAGGAGGTTCGATGTGAACAGGAGGAGAAAGTTGTTTTGTGTGAGGGTGCTGGAGGCCTGGAGCAGGCTGCCCAGAGAGGTTGTGGAATCTCCTTCTCTGGGGAGCTTCCAAACCCACCTGGACGTTGTGATTGTGGGCAAACTGCTGTGGGTGCCCCTGGTGGAGCAGGGAGGGTTGGACTGAATGATCTTCAGAGCTCCCTTCCAACCCTCAGCACGCTGGGATTCTGGGGTTCTATGAACTAGAGTCAGTGCTGCTGATCAGAACCCTCTGAGCTGGCACCACCACCAGTGCTTTGGATGCAGAAGGCAGCACATTCCCCCCACGTGTCACCTCTCTCTTGGACTATTTTAGTGCTTTTTGTTTCTTTTTCTTCACCCTGCAATCTCAGAGGCAGTCGTGCGGGTTCTAACGAGCTGCTGCTCGTCCTGCCTCTTTGTTCTGCCCTCACTCAGAGCTGTAGTTTGGGCTGAAGCTGCTGAATTCCAGTCAAACCATTAGATGTTGACATCATAATGATCAGGTTTGCCTCCCTATCTGTTATTTGCCAGGTACTTTTAACACAAATTTACTTACCAGGGCTGTCAGACATCCTCCAGATGCCCACATCTCTGCATCTGTGGTTGGCCTTTCTATGTCTGACCTTGCTTGCATTGCTTTTGGTTTTCTGGACTCACACAGGTCATGGAATCATAGGCTGCTTCAGGCTGCAAGGGACCCTTGAAGATCATCTTGTCCAACATCCAACTCCCCTGTAGTCAGCAGGGGCAGAGGACCATGGAATGGTGTGGGTTGGAAGTGACCTCTGAAGATCACCCAGTCCAACCCTCTTGCCATGGACAGGGACACCTTCTACTAGCCCAGGTTGCTCAAGGCCTCATCTAGCCCAGGGGGCATCCACAACCTCCCTGGGCGACCTGTTCCAGTGTCTCCCCACCCTCACTGGAAAGAATTTCTCCCTTATCTCCAGTCTCAAACTCTCCCCTTCCAGCTCAAAGTCATCACTCCAAACTCTTGTAAAAAGTCCTTCCCCAGCTTTCTTGTAGGTCCCCTTCAGGTACTGGAAGGCCCCCAGAGGAGGTTCTCCAGCCCTTTGATTATCTTTGTGGTCTCCTCTGGACCCACTCCAACAGTTTGATGTCCTTCTTGTGTTGGGAGCCCCAGCAATGTAGCTCTGAGGCTGGGACAGGGATGGGATGAAGCCTATGGTGACAGCCCATGGTGATGGCAGTGACTTGGCTGTGCCTGGCAGGTGAGATTCACCACCCTCAGACCTGGCTGAGCAGCAGCCACAAGGCTATGGGAACTCAACACAAGCACAATGCTTGTGTTCAAGCAGCTTCCCCTCCCTGGAGGTGTTCAAGGCCAGGTTGGATGAGGCCTTGAGTGACCTGTTCTAGTGAGAGGTGTCCCTGCCTATGCAGGGGGTTGGAACTGGATGAGCTCTGAGATCCCTTCCAACCTAAACCATTCTATGATTCTATGTGCTAAATAGCTCCAGTTTGCCCTGGGAGGACACACAGTGACTGTGGGGTCAAACCACATCTCCTCCAGATGTGTCCCTCACTGCATGTCTGAGATCATTGTGCCTCCCAGTCACAATGCTTATGTCCATTGCATCCATCTCTCTCTTACTCTGGTCCTGAAGAGCAGAAAAGAAGGTTGGCTGTCATTGATCCACACAGGAAGCTGCCTGGGCACTGGGACATGCTGGAGCCAACAGAGATGCTGCTGGTGTTCGTGCTGGCCAAGATGTGCTGAGCAGCAATGAAGAAATCAGGGAGATCAGCAGGAGTCTGCACTGCCTGCAGGTGTCCACACCAGGACCTCTGAGCAGCTCCTGAGAAGGCTCTGCCTCACGCAAGCTGGACTGAGTTCTTCAGCAGAACTTCCTGAACTTCTTGAGACATGGATGTTAGGAAGAAGTTCTTCACCATGAGGGTGGTGAGACACTGGCACAGGTTGCCTAGGGAGGTGGTGGAAACCTCATCCCCGGAAGTCTTTAAGGCCAGACTGGATGTGGCTCTGAGCAACCTAATCTTGTGGGGTGTCCCTGCCCCTGGCAGGGGGGTTGGAGCTGGATGATCTTTGAGGTTCCTTCTGGCCCTGACAATTTCATGATTCTGTGGCCCAACCATCCCAGACTGTGAGAGAACCTTTGAGGAGCTCTGGGCATAGGGCACCAGACCATCTGGGCATAGATGCTAGAGATGATGCCCACTTCTCCAGTTTACTTTCTGTGCTTTTAAACTCCAGCTCAGGCTGATCCTCCATCCAGCTCAGGCTGTCCCCTGCCCGCAGACCTGCTTGTGCCCATCCCTCTGCCAGGGAAGTGGCAGTGATGGAGCTGCCACCCACAATATCACTGCAGCACTCAGGACCCCCTTCTGACCACAAGACAAGCCACATTTATGTTTCCTACTGACGCCTCCTTCCAAAGCTCCCAGAGTTGTGACTCCGCTGAGCACAAAATCAATGTGCCATGCCCCCAGCCCAGCTGATTTCCCTCTCAGTGGCTGCAAAAGGGTGACCATGCCCTTCAAAAAACAAAAGCAGGGGAGGGCAAGCCACCAGAAAAGCTCTGAGCCTGCCTGCTGCAGCTTGCAAGGGCTGAAGGCACCACCCTGGTTTGTGCCAGTTTCTACCTCACTGCTGGTCATACAATGTCCCACCAGGGGCCAGAAATGATTGCAGTCAAGGTTAGCTTGGCAGAGCACCTTAACAGCTCGTGGAGAGGGCAGCAGAAGTCATAAAAACAAGGGCTGATGTGCTGTGACCAGCACTGCTGGAGGAAAGCTGAAATGAAGCTCCTGCAGCACTCCAGTGACCAGTGACGGGTCCTGCCTTGGGTGATGAGGATGGCAGAGATGGGACCCAGCATCCTCCACAAGCTGGTGGGCTGAGGTCTTTGCACCTTCTTCCTTTTCTTTGCCATTAAAACTGTGTGAAAAGACCTTAGGATGGAGATGAGCAGACAGAGGAGCCCCCAGCACAGTGGAGGCTTCCTGGAGGAGATGTGTCTCAGAGCCCTCCAAACAGCCTCCCCAGGTGCTGTAGCTTCCAGTCCTCCACATAATGCAGTTCCCTCACCATTTGAAGTTGTAGTTTGGGGACCTGCTCATGGGACTGCTGCCATTTCTCCCTGAACATTGTTTTGAGGATGCCAGGAGCAGCACCAGTGCAGGAAAGGCAGCTCTGCTCCTGAAAATCCAGCATGGGCTTCTTCTTGGACATTTTCATTGGCAGACTCCTGATGTGGAAGCAGCTGCTGTTCAGCCAAAGGATATGATCTGTTAAGAAATGTCTTGTTCTTCTTTCTCAAGGGGCAGGGCTGGGCTGGCCACCAGAGGAGTGTCAGAGGCTCTCTGTGAACCCCTCTGCTTCCCAAAGGGAAGGCAAAGGGAAGAAAGGAGAGAGGCTGATGGGCTGGGAAAGAAACTGAACCAGCTGGAATGGAAATGAGAACAATCCAAGGAAATGGAGACGAAGAGATACAAACATGGAACCCAACCCCTGATGGCAATGAGGTCACCACTGACACCACTGATGCTGGGGGCAGGCACTGGGGAAGTCCCAGACTGGACAAAGCAGCAGATGGGAACCAGATTCAGGAGCTGGATTCTGGAACTGGATTCAGAAACACAGGGATCAGGATCAGAGGCAGAACAGAGTTCACCTGGGACACCAACCATGGAGGAAGAGGCTTGACCCTGGTGGTCCCTCAGCTTTCTCCTGAAGATGCCATCCATGGGCTGCAATCCCTTGAGGATCACCTTCCTATCTGCTCCTCTCTGCAGGTGCCACCTCTGACTTCCTTCTCCCCAAGGTGGGGCACAGCTGTGGCAGTGCCCTTGGTCTGCAGAGGAACAAGTCTCAGGCAGAGCCTTTCTGCAGCCCAGCCCTTGGCAGGCACTCTCCTGCTCAGCTTCTCCTGCTAGCAGCAGCCCCTGGCTGTGCAAAGCTGCCCTGAACTGCAGCAAGTGCCTCAGTGAGCAGAGCCTGAGCTGGGAAGTGCCAGCACTGAGCAGCATTGGTTCTGATCTAGCTCAAAGCAGGACACTCCCAGGGTGACCTCATGTGCACAAATCTAGGACAGACCTTTCAAAGTTCATCCAGGCTGCACATGTGAGGGGTGTGGGGGAGACTGAAAAGCAGCAGCTCAGCCCTGAGGCAACAGTGGCTCTGGAGTTAGGTGAGAACTTGCAACACAGCAGTAAAATTAGATTTAAATTAAAAAACACCAACAGGAAAGCCAAGAGGTGTGCAGGGACCTGAAGGCTTGGAGCACAGAGCAGGGCAGGCAGGCAAATGCCTTCATCACTGCTGCTCTGGTAAGGACACTCTCAGAATATTGATTACGCAGAATCCCACAGTCCCAGCATGGCGAGGGTTGGAAGGGACCTCTGGAGATCATCCAGTTCAACCTCACTGCTAAAGCAGGGCACCCACAGCAGCTTGCCCAGCAGCACAGTGGCCAGGAGGGGTTGGAAGTACTGCAGAGAAGCAGACTCCACAGCCTCTCTTGGCAGCCTGGCCCATTTCTTGGTCTGCTTCTTGTACAAACTAGATGAGATTAGGAAAAAAGAGGGTCACCTCCTTCTCCTGTGCATCCTCAGGTCGAGAAAGACCACAAGGAGGTGTAAATGGAAGAAAGCAATGGAGAGGGAATGCTCCTGCCCAGCTGGATCAGGGTGCTGAGCGCAGCAGTTCTCCTGCCCTGGCTGGAATGTGTTCCACAGTGGCTGCACGCCCACTCTCATGGCCAGCAGCTGCACCAGCATCCTGCTCAGGGCACCAGGAGGTCAGTCTGGAGAGCTGGTGCTGTGATGGAAGCCTGGCATGATGGTGGCAAGGCCACGATGGTAATCACTGGGCTAGACAGGGCTTAATGGTCTCTTCTCTTGTCAGAGCCAGCAGCCTGCAATGCCACGTGGGAAATCAAAGATGGGGATCAAAGTCTGCAAGCCTGTGAAACAGCCTCAGAAATTCAGTGCAGGCAGTTTGGCTTCTGCTGTTACCTGAGGGTCAGACACAGGCAGCATGGCAGCCTGGCTTGCCTTGGCCTCCCCCTCCCTCAGCCCTCTCCCAGCAAGCAGGGACCAAGGTGGTGCTCGCAGGAGTGTGAAGCGGCTCAGGACTGAGAGGTGCCTGCAGTGGCAGCACAGCTCCCAGCACTCTGCCTCTGACACCAGCACACCATGGAGCTTTGGCCAGCTCTGGGGTATTCAACACACAAAGGATGTGCAGCTGCTGGAGTGGGTCCAGAGGAGGTTCACGATACTGATCAGGGGGCTGGAGCATCTCTGCTATGGGGACAGGCTGAGAGAGTTGGGGCTGGTCAGCCTGGAGGAGAGAAGGCTGCAGGGACACCTTGGGGCTGCAATTCACCAGCTGAAGGAGATGAAGCTGGGGAGGGACTGTTTGGAAGGACTTGTGGTGACAGGATGGGGAACAATGGTTTGGAACTGGAGCAAGGCAGATTTAGGTTGGACATCAGGAGGAGGTTCTGCACAGTGAGAGTGGTGAGACACTGGAGCAGGTTGCCTGGAGAAGCAGTGGAGACATTCACAGTGAAACTTGATGGGGCCCTGAGCAACCTGATCTAGTTAAAGATGTCAGGAAGTTCCACTGTAACATGAGGAGAAACTTCTGTGCTGTGGAGGGTACTGGTACCCTGGAGCAGGCTGACAGAGAGGTTGTGGAGTCTCCTTATCTGGCAAATTTCAAGACCCATCTGGATGTGTTCCCTTCCAACCCAAACCATTCCATGATGCTCCGATTCCAGCCAATCTCCTTGCTGGTGCCACCCTCCCCTTAGCCATGAGCAGATGAGCACAGGTTGGATCCCCCACTCCAGCACTCCACACTCTGTCTCTTTATATTTAAAAAGAAAAGTGTGCCCAGCAGGTCTAAGAAGGTTCTCCTTCCCCTCTACTCTGCCCTGCTGAGACCACACCTGGAACACTGTATCTAGTTTTGGGCTTCCCAATTCAGGAGAGATCTGGTGGAGACAATCCAGTGAAGGCTACAAGAATGACTGGGGACCTTGAACATCTCTGCTGTGAAGAGAGACTGGGAGCCCTGGGGCTGGTTCAGTCTGCAGAAGAGAAGGCTGAGAGGGGATCTGAGCAATGTCTGAAGGGTGGGTGTCAAGTGGAGAGGGCCAGTCTCTTTTTGGTGGTGCACAGTAATCAGACAAGGAACAAACTGGAACAGAGAAGGTTTCAGCTCAACATGAGGAGAAACTTCTTTACAGTGAGGGTGACAGAGCCCTGAAACAGGCTGCCTGGAGAGGTTGTGAAGCCTCCTTCTCTGGGGACTTTCCAAACCCACCTGGATGCATTCCTGTGTGAACTACCCTGGGTGATGCTGCTTGGCAGGGGGGTTGGACTGGATGATCTCTGGAGGTCCCTTCCAACCTCTAACATTCTGTGATTTTGTGACTGACTTTGTTCATGCTGCTGTTCCCTGAGCCTGTCCAAAGCTGTGCTGGGTTCTCCAAGCCCTCTACCAAGCACTGGTGTTGGGGTGAAGCTCAGGCTGCTGCTAGTAGAGACACTGAACATCAGGAGAGCTGAGAAGTTAGCAGCGCAGCTGCCACCCAGGAAGGCTTCCTAAGCTCCAGACGTTCTCCTTGGCAAACACTCCATGGTTCAGGGGTTTTAATTAGCTGCAGGCCTCCAGGTGACCAGGCAAGCAGTAGCAGGCAGGCTGATTTGTCAGTGGTCTCCCTTGCTGTGGAGGTTTTTATTAGTTATTTTATAGACAGACGTGACAGAAGGACTTGGCTGCCCCAAACGTCACATCTGACTGGCGCTGAGAGCTCTCTGGCACAGGAGATTCTCCTCGCAGTGCAGGGCCTGCCTGTGAGCTTGGGCAGCACTGACACTGCTCTCCCTTGCCCAGAGTGACCTGCAGGTGACATTTGGTCTGAAGTTTGTTGTATTTCCTAAGTGTCAGAGTTGCCAGATCCTCCTCGGGATCTGGAAATGCATCTGGAGTTTCTTCTCCTCTCATTCTGGGTTGTTCAGCCTGGAGAAAAGGAGGCTGAGGAGAAACCTTCTGGCTCTCTGCAACACCCTGAAAGGAGGTTGGAGCCAGGTGGGGGTTGGTGTCTTCTCCCTAGTAACAAGTGATAGGATGAGGGGAAATGGCTTCAGGTTGCACCAGGTGAGGTTTAGGTTGGGTATGAGGAGCAATTTTGTCCCCAAAAGAGTTGTCAAGCACTGGAACAGGCTGCCCAGTGCAGTGGTGGAGTCTTCATCCCTTTGAGGGGTTTCAAAGACGTGTAGACCTCTCCTGTTGCTGCAGGAGGAGTCTCTGCTACAGCTGTTGAAATGGTGGGGATGGGAGTAAACATATCTTGGTATGAGCATCAGATCTCCCCTGGACTCAGGCACCCTCAGAAGCCTGTTTGCTCCCAGGGATGCTGGGACTGCCTCAGTCTGCAGGCACATCCCTGGGCCATGCTGTCAAAATCCTTCCTGCAGGAGGATCTTGAAGCTCCTGGGATTTTTCTTTCTCCTCCTTGCCTTGTCTGGGCAGGTCACAGATGTTCCTTCCTCAGCAAGGTGCCTGTGCTGTGGCTCTGCCTGGGTGCCTGCCACAGCAAGTGGGTGAGGGAGGAGAAATAAAGGTGGTTTTCAACAGCCCACCTTTTCCTGCCTCGAGGTCAGCCTGCTCAGTGCAGTCAGGAACCTGCCCACCAAATCTGCCACCTCTGAGCTGTGGATGACACCTAAGGGTGCAAGAGGCAAGGCCTGGATGGAGCAGTGAGGGCTGGAGAGCTTGCCCAGCACCTTGGCTGCCCTTAGTGCTTTGCTGCATTTCTGGGAGCCCTGGGTTTAATTCAGAGCTGCTCTCTGGCCAAGTCCATTTGCCTCCTGTTGTTGGTTCATGTGACCCTGTCTGCCTCTGTCTGTCTCACTCCTTGGATGATGCTTGGCACTGGCTGCTCCAGCAGCTCTCAGGGAGCAGGGAGAGCCGTGGGTGTTGAGCTGGAGCAGGGCTGTGTGACCTCTGCCTGGCCAAGCTGCAATTGCTGCATCAAAGCCAAGTGAAGGCTGAAGCGCTGGAGCTCCTCCTCAGAGCCTGGCAGCCCTGGCATCAGGGATGCAGGCAGCTGGTTTGCTGTGCTCCTGCTGTGAGAGCCCTGCCAGACAGGCAGCCTTTAGCTTCTAACCTCCCTGCCACCTTCAGAGGTGTACAAGAAGTGGGTTTGCAAAGTGTCTGCCTGGGCAGCTGGTACCCAGGGGCAAGGTTTCGCTTCATCTGCACCCAGAGCAGCTCTTCACATCCAGACCTGAAGCCACAGCCTGGTGCTTGCAGGCAGAAGGATGTGTTCTGCCATTTGTAGTCCTTGGAGAAAAAGCACTTCAGGCAAGAGGTGTGTGGGTGGTGGGACCAGGTGTACTTTGTGATTCAGGGGACAAGCAGGACCTTCCTGCAGGTGAGCTGCAGGCTTGGAGCTGCTGCAGCACAGGAGGCTTTATGTAAATCAGCGTCTTCGAAGCCAGGAGTAGGCGAGGGGGGAAAGGGGGAGCTGAAAGAAGAGGCTGGTGAGGAATCCACCTGCTGTGGGTGACCCTGCTTCAGCAGGGGGTTGGGCTAGATGGTCCCCAGAGGTCCTTGCCAAGCTCTACCATGCTGGGATTCTGTAACAGGAGCAGTGCAGAGTGAAAGGATTAATAGCTGAGAGTGAAACACCACGGAGGGCTTCTTGCTGGGAAAGAGGGCAGGATGTGGGCACGTGGTGGGGTGATGTGGATGGCCCAGTGTGTGCTCCCCCAGCCCTGTGGACATTGCTTCAGGTTGTGCTGGTCGTGTGCTGCGTTGGAGGTGGTCTGCAGGGCTTTGCACCTTCTCCAGAGCCACAAACTGTGCTTGGAGGCACCCTTTGGGGTTTGCTGTGGCATCAAGCTGGATGGAAGTTGATCCACGTGCACCACGAGGTGCTGCCCCAGGCAGACCTGGTGCCCACCCCATCCTGCCGTGCCATGCTGTGTTGCTGACCTGCCTTTTGGGTTCTTCCCTGCAGCAACCCCAAAGTCCAGATTGAAGCCATCGAGGGGGGAGCGCTGCAGAAGCTGTTGGTGATCCTGGCTACGGAGCAGCCCCTGCCTGTCAAGAAGAAGGTGAGCAAGTGGGCAGAGCCATGGCTGTGCTCCTCAGGACTGACATTGTGGCACTCCATGCAGGGTGGGCTTTGCTCCCCAGGGCTGCAGGACAGTGGCCCACATCACCCCCAGCAGTCCTGGCTGGCCACCAGCCTCCCCCCTGGCACACACACAAGAGCTCTGCAGGGCGCAGAGGTGCTGTGGGAGCAAAGGTGAGGGTGCCCATGGCAGGCAGCCGGCTCATGGGCCAGCGGCCACGGGAGGTGATGTTTGGCAGGAGCTAATTGCTGGGGCCAGCTCCCTGCCCTACCCGCGGCGCTGGCTCTGGAGCCCCCAGCCAAATGTGCAGCGCTGTCCGTCGGGCCGGGGGGGGGCTCGCCTGTGCCCAGGCCCCTGCTCGGCCCCTGCCCGGCGGCTCCCTGGAGCATGAGATCCGATTACCCTGCTGGAGCGTGCGATGCCACCTCTGCTTAGGGGCCCGGCTGCTCCCGGGCACAGCCCCAGCGCTCTGCACCTTGCCAGAGGGCCTGCCGCAGCCTACGCAGCCACCGGCTCCGCCCTTCCTCACCCGTGCCCCTGCTGGCCTGCAGCCAGCCACGTATGGGTGCACAAGAGAGGATGTTCCCCCATGCCTCATCATCTCGAGGGGTTCAAGCTCTTCTGAGCAGTGCTGGACCCCTCCTCCTTCACCCCATCATCATCTTGAGGGGCTGAGGTTCTGGTGAGCAGTGCTGGACCCCTCCTCCCTCACCCCATAATCATCTCGAGGGGCTCAGGCTCTGCTGAGCAGTGCTGGACCCTTCTTCACCCTGTCCTTAGTCTGTAGCCAGGCTCTGTGCCAGGGAGCAGTGTGGGTGCTGTGGGAGGAGAAGCAATGGCATTGGGTCTGCTCGGGCTGGCCAGAGGTCTCTCTGGGTTATTGTTCTAGCAAGCATGGTGAGTCTGGCTTGGAGTTTGGGTGGAAGTCACCCAGGTTTGGGCAAGATTGCAGCACTGGGGAGATGTCCCTCAACAAGAGGAAGTTTGACTGCAGCTGCTGAGTGGTCTGCAGGGATGAGCTGGAGCATGTTTCTCCTGTTGCCACGGGTTGCTGGGAAAAGAGGCTGTGCCCAGGCCACCATGCTGATAGCAGGACCTCTCTCCCCACCAGGCTCTCTTTGCACTGTCCTCCATGCTGAGACACTTCCCCTATGCCCAGCAGCAGTTCCTCAAGCTGGGAGGTCTCCAGGTCCTCAGGAGTCTCTTCAGGCAGAAGGGGATGGAGACTCTCCATGTCCGTGTGGTGACTCTCCTCTACGACCTCATCGTGGAGAAGGTGAGGAGCCAGGAGGGAGGGGATGGGACCCAACCAGGCACTCCCAACCTTCACCCCCTTGCTGAGCCAAAAGGGGCCCTGGAATTTAAGCTAAAATGGTGATTTTTTTAGAATCACAGAACTGTTTAGGTTGGAAGATACTTTTAAGGTGAGCAGGTCCAACCATTAACTGAGCACTGCCAAGGCCACCACTAAACCATGTCCCTCAGCACCACACCCATGTGGGTCTTCAATCCCTCCATGGATGGGGACTCCATCACTGGCCTGAGCAGCCTGTTCTAGGCCTTTCTGGGGAAGAAACTGTTCCTCGTGCCCAACTTAAACCTCCCCAGATGCAACTTGAGGTTGTTTCTTCTTGCTGTATCTCTTGTCCCTTCAGAGAATAGTCACAGAATGGTGAGGGTTGGAAGATGTGGAGATCATCCAGTCCAACTCTCCTGCTAAAGCAGGGCACCCACAGCAGGATCACAATGGCCGGGATTGGGATAGAATCTCTGCAGAGAAGGAGACTCCACAACCTCTCTGGGCAGCCTGCTCCAGGCCTCCAGCATCCTCACAACAAAGAATTTTTGTCTTTAAGTGGAGCCTCCTGGGTTCCAGCTTGTTCCTGTTGTCCCTTGTCCTGTTGTCAGGCACCAGTGACAAGAGTCTGGCCCCATCCTCTTGCCCTGCTGCTGAATTTCCTTCCCTTTGGGTCCCCTCTCAGGGCTGTGTGATACCCAAATCCCCAGTGGGTGAGTTCTCCAGGTTGGGCAGCCAGCTCCATGCACAGACAATGAGGAGATTCTGTGGGCTCTCTGTTTTGAGTCACCTTGCAAGGCTCAGGAGCACGAGTCCTAGGCTGCATCAAGAGCAGCATGGCCNCTTCCACAGGAGGGTAACCTCCTGCTGCTCTCTGCTGAAGACGTTCGCTAATTAATCCCTGTTCCACCACTTCCACAGCTGCTGCTGGAGGGCTCACAGCAGGAGGAGCACACAGAAGAGAAAATCCATCAGTACCAGCAGGTCAGGCTGGTGCCAGCAGTGGTGGAGCAGGACTGGTGTGTGGTGGTGTCCAACCTGCTGGGCATGCCCGAGCACGACACACGGGAGAAGGTGCTCAAGACGGTGTCTGTGCTGATGGCCTTCTGCAGGGAGCGCTACCGCCGGGACCCAGCCCTCAGCAGTGCGCTCAGCCTCCTGCGCAGCGAGTACGAGGAGCTGGCTGCCCAGGAGCAGAGGGAAGGGGACAAAGATGGCTACTTCAGCGAGCTCCTGGGCTCTGTCAACACCATCATCCAGCAGCTGAGGTGAAGAAGGCAGCTGTGGGCTCAGTTCAGGTAACTCGAGGTGACAGCCGCAGGTTTGCAGTGTAAAAGCACTTTGGAATAAACTGCTGGACCAGATGAGGTCCCCCTGCGGGGTGGGGGTGCTGACAGCTTCATTATTCAGAGCCCTGCTTGGGGCACCTCTTCATGGGGTTGGCATGGACCCACCCCTCAGGCCTGTCCAGGTCCCTCTGGATGGCATCCCTTCCCTCCAGCATGTCAACTGGACCTGGGCAACCAGCATCTAGGCAAAGGTAGCTACAGAAATAGGGATTTCAATGGAGGGAGTCTGGGAGCTGCACCCCAATACCACTTGCTCGTTTGAGAGCAGAGCTAGGTCTCCTCCAGTTCAGCACCACTCATAAAACCAGTTTAACCAACTCCTCCTGACTCAGTCTCAACCAGCCTGTTACTTCCAGCTCTGGACTATTCTGCTCTCCTGGGTTCAGATCACCTCTATATCAGACTGTCCCAAAAACTTCCACAAGGACTGAGAGCCACAAGATGCTAAACTAGAAACTCATTGGATGCATCGAATTTAAGGAGTACCCTTGGGGCACAGGGTTCTGCTGGAAGCACAGAGGTGTGGAGGGGCCCAGGGACAGCCTTGCCTCCACCCATGGCACCTGAGGAGTGTCCTCAGCCTGCCTGTCTGAGGAGGGAAGACCTGGGGGATGTGGAAGTGTTCTTGCCTGGTGCTGACCCACGGTGCCTGTCATCACTGATCTGCTTCTGTAGGATGCATCTCAGCACCTGGGCAGCCCCAGAGCTCCATGGTGTCCTCTCCTTGTGCCCTGTGCACAGAGGGCAACCTCTCACACCAGGCTTTTACCTTCTGTGGGCACACACGGCCCAGGTGAGTGGTGCCCTGCACAGGGACCATGCCCACCCAGTGCTGCAGGGGGAAAGCCCTGACAGCCTCTGTCCTTGGGGCAGCAGAGGTCAGCTCCACTGGGATCCAGGGTGTGCAAACATGGAGTGAGCAGCATGGAGGTCTGGAGCTTGGCTGCTCTTGCCTTGCTCCCCAGCCTGCTCTGAACCTCAGTGCCAGCTGGCTGCTGGCCACCAGCCTGAGAGTCTTCCAGCAGTTTTCCTGCTGACCTCTCTTCCAGAGAGTGGCTTTGGGTGGGGGCAGCAGCTTTTGCTGCACAGGCTTTTCCCAGCAGCACAAAGGCAGAGCTGGGGCTTTGCCACCACCAGTGATGTGCCCACACCACGAATGCCAGCGGGGCTGTGATTTGATCCCTGGCACCATCCCCTGCCCTCAGGCCATCGATCCAGCTGTTTGGAGGCCATTAGCTCTTCTGGAGGCTCAGCTATTTCTGGCCACCCCTTCCAGCCTGTCAGTTGCCACTGCTAAGGAGCAGAGCTAATTGTAAGTATCGATTAGTTTTTGGTCCTTTTCTTGCTTTTCAGTCAGGCTGCTCTGCTGCCATTAAAAATGTTGGCTTTTGGGTTTTCTTTCCTTTTCTGCAACACATTTCCCACCCAGTCCTCCCAGGGCTCTGCTTTACAGGCTGAGAAAATCTCTCTATATGCACATCTGGTGGCAGTAGCTTGGGAAAGGCTTTTCCAGGTGAAGCCCAAAGATCTGGGGTGATGCTGTGGGGAGGAAGGTCTCCAGGTGGGCAGTGGAGCTGGGGGTGTCACAGGAGTGACCTCTCCAGCCCTGCCTTACAGCAGAACTGAAGGTGCCAGGGGAGGTGTAACAGCTCCTTAAGGGCTGAGCGAGAGGGAACCCAGTAACAGCAGGCCCCCAGCCCTCCCTGTCCAACCCCCAAAGCCAAAATCCTGCTCCCTAAGCCTTGAAAGCTGAAAGCTGCCAAGTTGCAGCTCAGCATCTCCTTTGGTGTGGGTGCTGGGACCGCTGTGCTGGCTGAAGCTGTTGAGGCCCTCAGGACACAGCTCCACTGCCCAGGAGCCACCATGGGCATTGATTTTGAGTTCTTCCCACCCCCTGCAGTGTCTTGCTGGAAACGGCTGGCAACAGCCTCCAGCAGGTTTTCTGGTCCTGTCCTCCCACCCTGTGCAGCTTTGTGATGTGGTTGAGCTGGTGGCATGTGTGAGTCTTGCTCTGCAGCAGAGAAGTGCTGGGAAGGTCCTGGCCAAGGACAGTAGCGGCCCTTGGGGACACAGGGAAGGCTGAAAGGGAAGAGGAAACCCTGCAAACGGAACCCGTTCCTGGCACTGCTTCCAGCAGCTGGGCAGCAGCTCACTGAAGGCTCTTGCAGGTCTGGGAGGTCCTCTGATGACACTCAGTCACCTCTGCTTCCAGCTACTGTGTCCAAACCCTCTGTCCTCCCCTCCTAAAGGGTTCCAGACTCTAAGCTGGGGGTAGAAGAATGGAATTCCCCCCCCACACCATTGCCCAGGGCCCTGTTGCAACAGAGCTGGAGTCTGCTGGAGCAGCTCTGCAGGGCACAGCAGCCACTTGAGCCCAGGGCTGAGGCATTTTGGGGAGCTGATTGCATTTGGAGGGGCTGTGGGGGAGTGTTGCAGCCCATGAGCCTCCCCTGGCTGCATTGCTAGTTAGTTAGTGACCAGTGCTAGTTAGTTACTAGTGCTAGTTAACGTCTCTGCCAATGCCTCCCCCCAAGAGGTGTGGCACCACAGCCAGCCCTGGCAGGACCCTGCATCAGGGAGCCAGTTCAGCTCTCACCCAGAGCTCCTGATCTGGTTGGGGACCAGGCTGTGCCCCACCATGGCTGTTCCTCCAGCCCTTGCTTTCTCCCAGATGTAGGGGGGTTCCTGTG
Organism: Ramphastos sulfuratus; assembly: GCA_013399055.1. NCBI lineage: Eukaryota > Metazoa > Chordata > Aves > Piciformes > Ramphastidae > Ramphastos > Ramphastos sulfuratus. The sequence continues at coordinate 42,122 of WBNM01012178.1, forward strand.
GGTGGGGAGGGGTCCTGGCTGTGGGGTGCTGCCCAGGGCTATGCTGTGCTGCTGCAGCCTCCTGCTCCCACTGCAGGTCCCCTGGGTGACTGCACCAAAGTCATCCCAAGCATCTGGCCATGCTGAGCACTCTGAGTTACACAGCCCACAGCTGATGGCCCAGGTGCTTCAGCACTGGCAGCCCCCCCAAGCCCTCTGCAGCAGTGCAGGATGCACTCCCTTTTGGGGGGCCTGACCCACTGAGCCAAAGTCCCACCAGTGTCTGCACACCATGGAGGTGGGCATGGTACGGGTGGGGGCAGCAGTCCTGGAGGTGACAGGCACCATGGGTGGCTCCACTCCATGTAGGGGTGCCTGCAGATGTCCCCCTGGACCCAGGGACAGAGCTGCTGCATGTCTCAGGGATTCCCATGTCCACACTTTTGGAGTCAGTCCCCACAGGCAGCAATGGGAGTGCTGCCAGGGCAGGGGCAGCCATGGAGTCTCAGAGGGCAGCAAGGGCTGTGCCAAACAGCAGCCATTGCCCAGGTGGGCAGCAGCCCAAAAGAGGGGCAGCCTCACCACCCTGCCCCACTCTGCAGGGCCCTGCACGTCCCCACGTGCTTCTGGAAGGACAGAGAAGCACAGGCAGGCACTGTGCCAATCTCCCTGTCATAAAAGCCAGCCCAGGCTGATGTCCCTGCTAATGACAGCTTTGGTCCAAAATGGTGCTGCTGGTCCACAGCCTGGGGTAATGACAGTGCTGCTGCCCTGCTGCCAGCCTCTCCCTCGGTGGCTGTGGGCAGGGCAATGACAGGGACAGTGCTGTCCTGCCCCAGTTGCTGTGCACAGGCTGCTGCCGGTGGCACAGGGAGCAGGCATGGAGTTGTCACAGGCACATCCTGCTGCACTGACTCATCCCACTGACCCAAATTCCCACAGCGTGGCACAGCAGCGCCTTGGTACTGCCACCATGGTCCTGGCACTGAGCAAGCAGGGATTTAGTGGGGTCCTGGGGCAGATGGAGACCCCAAGTAGGGTTTGGAAATAGCAGCCCCCATCTCCAAGCCAGGCAGCAGCAGTTAAAGCAGCATAAGTTCAGCATGACTTGGTTCACCTCTGACCTGAATTAAGAGCACTTGAAATCTGGCATTAGGCCTTCTGCTGGGGGTCAGTGTGGGTTTCACTGATAGCCTTTAGAAGAGGATGCAGGATTCAGCCTCCTGAGCCTCCCTGTGCAGCCAGGTCCCTTCTCCCAGGGTGGGCAGGAGAGCTGCTGGGCTCAGGCATGGCCTCATTGAGTGCTTCCAGCCCCAAACCCTTGCTGGTCCACATTTCACAGCATCCCAGTGTGCTGCAGGTGGTGACAGGGAGCTGCCATGCCCAGCTCCCACCCATGCAGGTGGTGCATCTGCATGGCCTCACAGCCCTTTGCTGCTGCTGATCCACTCCGTTCCCAGCTCCCAGTGATTTCTTCCCCTGTCAATGGAAGGTGCTGGACAGCAGGGGAAGCTTTGATTGCCACACATCATCGGGGAACATGGCTGGGGAGCTTTCCTCCTCTCCAGAGCTTTGACATCTGGAGAGGGAGAGGGAGAGGGAGGGGGGAGAGAGAAGGAGGGGGAGAGAGGGAGAGCAACCCAGGAGCTGTCATCTGAACAGGAGAAACTCTCCCTTTGAGGCTGCATCTGGAATACTGGGTCCAGTTCTGGGCTCCCCAGTTCAAGAGAGGCAGGAACAGATGGACAGAGTCCAGTGGAGGCAACGAAGCTGCTGAGGGGCCTGGAGCAGCGCTGGGAGGAGCAAAGGCTGAGAGCCCTGGGGCTGAGAGCCTGCAGAAGAGCAGCCCCGGGGGGGAGCGGAGCAATGCTCAGCAAGAGCTACAGGCTGGGGGTGGGGGGCAAGAGGCTGGGGCCAGGCTCTTGTCAGTGGTGCCTACTGACAGGACAAGGGGCAGTGGGCACAAACTGGAAGCCAGGAGGTTCGATCTGAACAGGAGGAGAAAATTCTTGCAGTGAGGGTGCTGGAGGCCTGGAGCAGGCTGCCCAGAGAGGTTGTGGAGTCGCCATCTCTGGATCCAGAGCTTCCAACCCTGCCCCGGGCACTGTGCTGCTGGGCAAGCTGCTGTGGGTGCCCTGCTTTAGTAGAAGGGTTGGACTCGCTGATCTCCAGAGGTCCCTTCCAGCCCCCACCAGGCTGAGTTTGTGTGAAGGCTTATGAAAACTAGAATATAATTGAGCTGTTTATTATCTGCACTTACGAGGCTGAAATGCTTGAAAACATAACAAATGTGGCAAAAAATAACCCTTAGCTTAATTTAGCTTAATTTCTGATCGGTGTTTTGGTGCCACGACAGCAACAACCTTGATACAGTCAATTATAACTGATCAAGAGAAATGAAATTACAGCATCCCACGGCCAAGGCTCTGGAACGCCACAGCACAGGCTGCTTTCCATCTCAATGGGCTGCTTTCGAGAGGCTCTGACCCGTGCCAGCGCTTCCCCTCCTCTCCCGCACTTGATTGGGGACTGTAAAACACCCTGAACCCCCCCCTAGATTTCACTAAAAGCGCTGGAATGATACCTTGGAGCTGTAGCTGGCACAAAACACGGCGGAGGCTAAACGGCAGGCACCGCAAACGCTCTTTGCCTGGGTGGCACCGGGAGCAATTAAGAGCGAGCTGCGAGTACAGAGCCCATTTGCATCTGAACGGTGGGGAGGGGGAGCAGGGGGCGGCTCCATTCACAGCGCCACAAAGCACCGGGCTGGTAAAAGCAACTTTATTAGTGTCCCGCAGCAAAAATACATTAGTCATTTGTAACCAGGCATTAAAATCCCCCCTCCGGCATCACACGGAAAGCGATCGGCCGCCTCCGGGATTGCCTGCCGAGAGCTGGGTTTGCTCCGGGTGCTCCCTCAAGCTCAGCGCAAACCCATCCCCACCTCCGGAAAGTCACAACCACCCCAGCCCCAAGGCAGCCCAGGAGAAGCAGCGGCACGGAACCCACTCACCGCCCAGGACATCCCCAAACCCAGCCCAGCCCAGCCCGGGGGTTTCCCAGGTCTTTTCCAGCTGTGATAGCACCAGCCCCGTGGTGTTTGCTGAGCGTACAGAGCTTGTTCCCTCTGCACCCCACAGCAGGAATCCACTGACCCAGACAAGAATTAATCATTTTGTATTCTTTCCTTGAAAAGATCTCCTCTCTGGATCGCAACCAAAATCTGAGCAGCAAGATTCACCTGTTAGCGTTACCTGTTAGTGTTGCTGTCAAACCTTCTTTGGTTATAGAATATTGGATTTAAAGCAAGATTATTTAAAAAAAAAAAACCAAACCCAAACAAAAAACCAACCAACCAACCAACCAAAAAACCAAACCAACCCCCATTTTCAGCTAAAACTGCACCCCTGAAATCTAAAAGCCTCCTAAATTAACACACACTGCTGCAGGCTGAGGGCTATAGTGAACGACAGGACTTAGAAACGGTGGGGCTTGCCCCGGGGGAATCTAAACGAGGGTATCAAAATTATATTAAGTAAATACATTTGGAGCTGAAAAATCCTTGGAATATTCAAAGTAGAGTTCGGGGAGGAGCAGTGCGGGGGGAGAGACATAAAGAAGCAGGGCAGAGCCCCTCCCTCTTTAAATGCTCTCCATCGCCTTGAACTCGCTGAGAGCCTGCACGGGGTTGACGTGTTTCTTCTGGGATGCTCTCTTGATTTTCGTTTGGGTTTCATCCTGTTTCTCCCTCTTCACCAGGGGTTTCTTCTCTGGTGCCTTCATCTTCCAGGAGACAGCAGGGAGATTGAGGGAAGCCATGCCCTGGGACTTCTGGTACTTGGTGGAGGCCACGTAGGAAGCCTTCACGGTTTGCACCACCGCATTCATCAGGTTCTTGGCCGCTTGGATCAGAGACATGGCACTGTCCACCTGCCAAAGGGCAACACACAGTGCACTGGGTGGGAGAGGACCCTCAAAGGGCATCTTGCCCAACTGCCCTGCACTCAGCAGGGACACCTCCAACTAGAGCAGGCTGCCCAGGGGCACATGCAGTCTGATCTTGGATGTCTCCAGGGACAGGGCCTCAACCATATCCCTGGGCAACCTGTTCCAGTGTCTCAGCACCCTCATTGTGCAGAACCTCCTCCTGATAGCCAACCTCAATCTGCCCTGCAACGGTTTCAAACTATTGTCCCATGTCCTATCACCACACTCTTCTAAACAGTCCCTCCTGAGCCTTCAGATACTGAATTGCAGCTCTAAGGTCACCCTGGAGCCTTCTCTCCAGGCTGAACAAACCCAATTCTTTCAGCCTGTGCCCACAGCAGATGTGCTTCCCCCACACACACAAAGTGCTGCAGCAAACAGGAGAGTTCTAGGCTGTAAAACTACTCCACAACTGATTCTTCTGGGTTTGCTTTCCAAATCTGAGGTTCCAAGCTGAGATGGACACTCCACAGTGCACACCTGACTTGGGCCACCATAAGTGTGACTTAGAGTTTGTCCATGCCCTGCTGCCTTCTCCATATCAATTTGCAACCAAAAAGATTTGGATTCTGCCACTTGATTTTGTGACTAAGCTGAGTTGGCATGGCAAGGGTTTGGTAGTGAGGGGGCATGGGGGTGGCTCCTGTGAGATGCTAGAAGTTTCCCCCATGTCCAATAGAGCCAAGGCCACCAGGTCAAAGAGGGACCTGCCATGAGCCCTGCCTGGAGGTAGCACCTCCAGGATAACAGATTGAAGGGGTGGGGAAAAAACCTTCTGCACACTACCAGCAACAGCCAGAGGAGAGGAGTGAAAGCTGTGAGAAAAACAACTCTGCTGACACCAAGGTCAGTGATGAAGGAGGGGAGAGGATGCTCCAGGTACCAGAGCTGAGGTTCCTCTGCAGACTGTGGTGGTGAGGACCATGGTGATGAGGTCCATAGTGAGGCAGTCCATGGTGGAGCAGATATGCACCTGCAGCCCATTTTGGGCCCCATGCAGGTGCAGGTGGATGCCTGAACAAGGCTGGGATCCTGTGGGAGGTCTGTGCTGGAGCAGGCTCCTGGCAGGACCCCTGGCCCCATGGAAAGAGAAGCCCAGGCTGGAGGAGGTTTGCTGGCAGGAGCCACACAGGATCAGTCTGTTCCTGAAGGACTGCAGCCCATGGAAGGGATCCACACAGGAGCAGCTTGTGAAGAGCTGCAGCCCATGGGAAGGACTCACATTGGAGAAGCTCATGGAGCACTGTCTCCAGTGGGAAGGACTCAATGCTGGAGCAGAGGAAGAGTGAGGGGAGCCCTCCCCTGAGGAGGGAGGGGTGGCAGAGTCAAGGTGTGATGTGACCACAACCCATCCACCTGTGCTGCTGCTGGGGAGGAGGTGAAGAAGTCAGAAGTGAAGCTGAGCACAGGAAGGAGTTCCCAGGGGAGGTGTTTCAAGGTGTGGTTTTAGCTCTCATTACCACTCTGACTTGATTGGCAATCAATTAAGTTAATTTCCCCCAAAGTGAGTCTGTTTTGCCCATGACAGCAACTCCTGAGTGATCTCCTGGTCCCCATCTTGACCCATGAGCCCTTCTTTTTATTTTCCCTCCCCTGTCCAGCTGAGGAAGGGAGTGGCAGAGTGGCTTTGGTGGTCACCTGGCACCCAGCCAGGACCAACCCTCCACTGTGACTAAGCTTGAACAGTAACTTCTGCTCTAATGAAGTTAATCAAGCTGTAATAATGTCTTAATCACTGCTAATAGGTATTTAAATCACCCCAGAATATTGAGTTGCATTGAAAGGAAGGAACAGGACTGCATCTGCAGCTCTGCCTGAGTTACAGGAGCTTTAGAATGGGGGGGGGGGGGGGGGGGAAATTGCTGAAGCTTTAGTGCCTGGCAGAGGTGAAGAGCCAGAAATGGGGTAAGGTGGAAGAGAGAGGACACACACACCTCACCTGGAGAAAAAATGCTGAAGCTTTGGTGCCTGGCAGAGGTGAAGAGCCAAAAACAGGGCAGGGTGGAAGACCTCACCTGGGACCCACCTCTGCAGTGCCCTGCTCTGGGCAGGGAACCTTCGGCTTGTGAATGCTGAATGGCCTGGGGTAGGGTTTTGGTCTTCAGCAGGGTTTTGGTCTTGGGCAGGGTCTACACACTGCAATTCCTGTGCTGTGGACATCTAGGGAAGGATCTGGGGAAAGCTCTGGAGGCATTGCTTGCCTAGCAGCAAACCAAGCTGCTTTGCTTACAGCTTCCCATCAGGCTGTGCTTTGAGTACTGCTGCAGCAGGTCAGGTGTGTGCCCTGCAGCAAACCAGCACTGTCTGCTTTCCTCACCCCAGACACCAGGCTGGAAAACACCCCCAGTGCACTGCCATGAATCTCCATGAAGCTCCACAGCAGGAAGAACCATTTTAAATGCAGTGAGGGCATGGAGGCACTTTCCTAACTGAACTGTCAGGCTGCTTGGGGTGTGAGCTCCTCCTGCCTAGGGTGTAGCTCTGCTGCTGTGGTAGATGGATGGGGCAGGATGGTAACAGTGAGGAGGACTTCACTTTCAGCCTGGTGAAGTCCCTGGGCTGGCAGAGGCCTCCATCTGGTAATGTGACAGAAGTTTAACACTACTGCTGGCAGTGTCCAGCCCCAGTGGGCAGAGTCGTGGAGAGCAGCTCAACCCAGATGAGACTGCAGCCAGCAGCCTCCAGGTGAAAGTAACTCTGAGCAGAAGGATCTGTAAATTCTGCAGACACTGAGTAACTGCAGTGAAACGCTGGAGTAGGGAGCACTGCACAGTGCCACATCCACTCCTGTGACAGCAGTGAGCCCTCAGCCTGCCAGCTAACAGGGCAGCAGGCATGCAGCAGGGGCACAGCTGTCACCACCTCTCCTGGCCTGGCTGCACGGTGCTGGGGACCCCAGCATGTGTGCCTGGCAGCAGCCAGAGGTGCAGGGACAAGCCCAGCTCCCTGGGGAAGGTGCTGAGCTGCTGCCTGTGTGTGCTCCACCAGCACCACCACTGCAGATCTCCCACAGCTCCTGCTGTCCCGGAGCACTCATTCCACAGCTGCTGCTTGTTTGCAGGAGATAAAAGATGTGCTGCTAAGTTTGAGCACTTGAAATGTCTGAGTGGCAGAGGGTGCTGAGTTCTATTGCCTTTGCTTTTAAGGATTCCAACATGCTTTTAAGGATTGGACCACTTCTGCCCCTTCCTCAACCCTCCTCCCTCAGTCATGGTGTGAATGGATAAAGTTCCAGTGACCAAACATATCCATCCAGGGCAAGGAAGAATATGCCAGAAGAAATAAGAGTTTAGCTCCACTCCCCTCCCCCTACACACCTATCATGCAGACTCCTCCTAGGAGAGAGCATTTCCTGAACTGCAGGGACAAAATGGTTTGCAAAGGAAGGGCTGGAACAAGGGAGCAGGCTGGCCTGGGGCACCTTCTGCCAGAAACCAGAGCAGCCACTGACAAACCCTGCTCAGGGCACAGCAGCTTTGAAATATTAACATCTCTGGAGCACTGCAGGGCTTCAGCACGTTCCACAGCTGCAGAGACCTGGGGTGGGTGTAGCTGTGCTGATTGAAGTGATTTAACCTCACTGAGAGGGGAAAATGGTCTGGAGAGCAGCAGATTACACCAAGGTGGAGGGAATGTGCCTGCAAACACTGTGGAGTGAGGAGAAGTGAAGCTGTATGTGCCCCTTCCAGTGGTTCCTCCAACAACAACGTGGCAGTGCAGGCAGCATTCTACACTTTGCCTCCATAAAATTTGGGCTGAATGCTCCAAAGTCTCTTGTCTGTATTCTAGAATGTCTGACATACAAACTTGGTTAGCAATAATTGTTAGCCCTGGAAGAAAGTATCTCTGTCAGTGATCTGGATGAGAGAATTGAGTGCACCTGCAGTAAGTTTGCAGGTGACAACTAAACCAGGAGGGAGTGTTGATGTGCTTGAGGGGAAAAGGCTCTGCAAAAGGATCTGGCCAGGCTGGATCCATGGGCAGAGGTCAGTTCTATGAGGTTTAACTAAGCCAAGTGCTGAATCCTGCACCTGGGTCACAGCAACCCCATGAATGCTGCAGGCTTGGGGCAGAGTGGTTGGAAACTGCCCAGCAGAAAAGGATCTGGAGGTGTTGGTTGACAGCAGCTCAAGGTGAGCCAAGGTGTGCCCAAGAAGGCCACCAGCATCCTGGCCTGGATCAGCAATACTGTGGCCAGCAGGACCAGGGCAGGGATTGTCCCTCTGTACTGGACACTGGTGAGGCCACACCTTGAGTGCTGGGTCCAGTTTTGGGCCCTTTGCTCTAAGAAGGACATTGAGGGGCTGGAGCAGGTCCAGAAAGGGCAAGAAAGCTGTGAAGGGTCCTGGAGAACAGGGCTGGGGAGGAGCAGCTGAGGGACCTGGGGTTGTTTACTCTGGAGAAAAAGAGGAGGCTGAGGGGACACCTCATTGCTTTCTACAAGACAGGAGGTTGTAGTGAGGTGGGGCTTGCTCTCTTCTCCCTAGTCTCAGGTGATAGAAGAGGAAATGGCCTGAAATTGTGCCAGGGGAGGGTTAGGTTGGAGATGAGGAAAAATTTTGCTGCAAGAGTGGTCAGGGATTGACACAGGCTGCCCAGGGAGGTGATAGAGTCCCCATGGCTGGAGGTGTTCAAGAAAGGTGTGGCCATGGCACTTGGGGCCATGGGTTAGTGGCCATGGTGGGGTGGGGTTGCTGGTTAGACTCAGAGGTCTTTCCTGAGCAGAAGAGCTCTGTGAGTCTGCAAAGCCTGGTGAGCAGGACACAGCACAGTGCATACGTACCCCAGACACGACCAGCTCCCCTCCCAGGTTCTGCACTTCAGCCTTGACCTTGCTGCAGATGTTGAGCTGGTGGCAGTACAGGGCGATGCGCTGCAGGTAGGCCAGCAGGTCCTGCTTGCACGCCGAGTCAGGGCACTGTGGAGACAGAGGCCAAGCTTTGCAACCACCAAAACCAACACAGAAACCACCGCGGGAGGAGCCGCACAACTGCCTTCTGTAACCCGAGATCATTCCTCCTGCTGCTGGGCTCAGGTTCCCAGGAGACAACTGAGCACCACTAAAGGCATATAGAAACAAACCCAGGAGCAAGAGGGATGAGGGAGAGGGAGAGGAGAGAGGAAAGAAGAGGAGAGAGAAGAAGGAGATTCGAGGAGAGGAAGAGGAGAGGGAGAGGGAAGAGGAGAGGGAAGAGGAGAGGGAAGAGGAGAGGGAGGAGGAGAGGGAAGAGGAGAGGGAAGAGGAGAGGGAAGAGGAGAGGG
>WBNM01012178.1:51537-109822 GCA_013399055.1 Ramphastos sulfuratus
AGGGAAGGAGAGGGGAGGGAGAAGGGAGAGAGGGGAGGGGAGGGGGAAGGGGAGAGGAGAGGGAGAGGGAAGGGGAGAAGAGAGGGAGAGAAGATGGAGAGAGAAAGGAGAGGGAAGGGAGATAAGAGGGAGAAGAGAGGGAGAGGAGATGGAGAGGTGAATAGAGGAGAGGGCCACCTAACCCTTCCAGGTCTGTTAACTCTAACAGGCCCTTCCTGCACACTGCATAGGACACAGCAGCAATGATTTGACATCCAAGAGCTCAGGCTGCAAGTGGCAGCTGTTACAAGTGCAGCCTCAGTTCTCCATCTGAAGCACTAAGGCAGGAAACGATCACCTCACAGCCACTCAATTACAGCCAGCAAAGGAGATATTTTCCATGACTGCTGCTCCCATTTCTTAGTAGTGTGGAACTAGATTCCTCACCAGGCATGAAACAACATTTGTAAAGTGCTGGCTGAAGCACTCATCTGGAAGATAAAAGTAACTTTCAGCTTTGCTGCTGAAAGACTGGGCAGGCAGTGGAGAGTGCAGCGCAGCTCGGAGCGGTGCCTCGGACAGGACCATGCCTGCCTCTGCAGAGCTGAGTAATGAGCCAGGAGGTCACAGCAAGAGGAGCCCTGCTGAGGGGCAGCTGCCATCTGAAACGGGATCAGCACAGCCTAAGACAAAAGGGCTCTGGGAAGTCCCTGCCTACCCATGCCAGTCTGCAGGATCTCCAGAACCATCAGTGAGCTTCTCTGAAGAGCAGTGAGCCGTGGCAGAGCCACTGGGGAATAAAGCAGCTGGCACTGAACTCCACAACCCCCCTGCCCACCAGACACTCACAACACTGAACAAACCCAAGACCATGCCCTGTGCTTGCAGCATTGATGGCTGCCTGCACCCCAGTGTGGGCCACCATGGTTGGGTGAATGCTTGGGGAGGAGGCTCTGACCTTCAGATGCAGCTGATGGTGCCACAGGTAGTGCCCACAAGAGATTTCTGATCTAGCCTGGATACATTCATGGCTCTGCCCCTCTGCTGTGCTCTGCGCAGACCCCCCTGCAGTGCTGGGGCAGCTCTGGAGTCCTCAGCACAGCACAGACAGGGACCTGTTGGAGCAGGGCCACAGGAGGCCACAGCAATGCTGGCAGGGCTGGAAGGGCTCTGCTGTGAGGCCAGGCTGAGAGAGTTGGGCTTGTTCAGCCTGGAAAAGACTCCAGGGAGACCTTCTGGTGGCCTTTCAGTGCATCAAGAGACTGATCAAAAAGCTGGGAGCAGAGTTTTGAGCAGGGCCTGTTGTGACAGGACAAGGGGTGATGGCTTGAACTAAAAGGGGAGATTCAGACTGGGGAGGAGAGACAAATCTTTGACACACTGAAGGTGGTGAGAGCCTGTCCCAGGTTGCTCAGAGAGGTGGGAGCTGCTCCATCCCTGGAACCATTCCAGGTCAGGTTGCCTGGGGCTGTGAGCAACCTGCTCTGGTTGTAGCTGTCCCTGCTGACTGCAGCAAGGAGTTGGACCAGATGACCTTTAAAGGTCACTTCAACCCACAGCATTCTGTGGGTCTAGGAAGGCAGAAGCTATTGCCATAGGCATCCAGGGGACATTGCAGTCCAGCAGGTCACACTGCTGCCTGTGGGTGAGGACACCACACTGACAGCACAAACATCTCTGACTGAACAGAAATCTCCTTCCCAAGGAAGGAAATTAACACACACACCCCCCACACCCCCAAGTGTTTCTCAGCCTCCAGCCCTTGCACAGGCATCACAGAATCACAGAACTGTAGGGGCTGGAAGGCACCTCAAAGATCATCCAGCTCCAACCCCCCTGCCATGGGCAGGGACACCTCACACTAGAGCAGGTTGCTCACAGCCACATCCCGCCTGGCCTTAAACACCTCCAGGGATAAGGCTTCCACCACCACCCTGGGCAACCTGTGCCAGGCTCTCACCATCCTCATGGTGAAGAACTTCCTAACATCCACTCTGAGTCTCCCCACTTCTAGTTTTGCTCAATTCCCCCCAGTCCCATCACTACCTGACAGCCTCAAAAGTCCCTCAGCAGCTTTGTTGTAGTCCTCTTCAGATAGTGGAAGGCCACAAGAAGGTCTCCTTGGAGCCTTCTCCTCTCCAGACTGAACAACCCCAACTCTCTCAGTCTGTCTGCATAGCAGAGCAGCTCCATCCCTCTGATCATCCTCCTGGCCCTTTTCTGGACACTTTCTAGCACCTCCAGATCTTTCCTGTCCCAGGGGCTCCAGAACTGGGCACAGTGCTCCAGGTGAGGTCTCACCAGAGTGGTGCAGAGAGGCAGGATCCCCTCCCTCACCCTGCTGCCTACACTTCTCCTGATGCAGCCCAGGCTCTGGTTGGCTCTCTGGGCTGCAAGTGCACACTGCTGGCTCATATTGAGCTTCTCATCCACCAGCACCCCCAAGTCCCTCTCCCCAGGGCTGCTCTCCAGCCAGTCCCTGCCCAGCCTGTATCGGTGCAGTCGAAGCTGTGAATAGCAGAGCAGCAAAGCTCACGGGTTGGGTTTTTTTAAAGCTAATCAATATTAGTCAGCAGTACAAGATGTTTTAGAGAAAGACCACAAATAGCCTGGGCCAAAGAGCTAATGAAAAGCTGAAATTACCATTTTGGAAAGGGCTTCTCCATCTCCCAAACAGCTCAGCTCACAAAGGCTTGCCTGGAGTGTTGACACATGCACAACAGGGCATGGCAGCATGGGGCTGTGTGGCTCTGAGTTATGCAAACCAGCTCAGGGAAGAAAGAGGCTGCCCTGTGTTTACTGATGATGGCTGAATCAGGCAGGGAAGGGTTGGTGGGGGAAGCAGTGAGCTAGGGAAGATGATTTGGTTGTGTGGATCAGTGTAAGCTGGAAAAGCACAGCCTATGGTGTGTGCAGTGTGCTCCGGCAGGCAAGAGGGCCCAAAGACAGGAGTTGTTAAACAGAGGTGGAACACAAGAGGAGAAAGGACATCATCAAAAAGCACTGTGGATGCCTGTGTGAGCCCTGGCCTTTCTTTCCTACTTAGGAGCACTCCAGTAACAATCAAAAAACCCCAAAAGCAACAATTTCCATACAGATTAAGAAAGCTACCTGACAGCACAAACCCCCTGCCTGCAGAGCTTGCCTAGGAGGAGTCCCACAGCCCAGCCCCAGCAGGTAGACAGAAACAAATATATGTGTGGGGCACACTCCCACCTCCACAAGCCCCTGAGAATGAGATGCTGCCACACACTTGGTAGAGGCTGATGGCAAAAGCTAAGCTGGCTGCTCCAAGTTAAACCAGGATCCATCCCAGACAGAGCCAACAAGAGGGACATCCTCTTCCTGTGGCCCCAGCTGAGCTTGCGCAGAAGCAGAGCAACCTTCTTCTCCCTTTCTGCAAGGAAAAGGGGCAGGCAGAGACAGAAGAGCTCTCCCACGGTGTCTGAAGATTAGAACAGGCACACAACCCCATCCCCATGTGCCTGACAGGTGTAAACAAGCAACCAGAGAACCATAGAATCAGGCAGCTTGGGAGAGACCTTCAAGCTCATCCAGTCCACCCTATCCANAGACTTTTCTTCCTGCCACCCTCTCTCCACCTTAGGGCACAAACACTGCTGTAATCATCATTCACAACAAGAAGCAAGAAGCCCCCTCCAGCTGGGCTTGGTGCTGGACTTGGTGCTGTCTGGGCAGAGAAGCTGGAGGCAGGCAGTTAGGGGAAGCAGTCACCATGGGTATGAGATGGGCATGTGGCAATATGTGCCAGCAGCTGCCACCCTGGGAAGCCATCAGCCTGTGTCCAGAGCACATCCCTGTGCCAGCCACCTCAGTGTATGCACCAACCTCACCAGCAAGAGGCTGCTGGAGTGTCTAGCAGGTGATGGAATGAGAGGAGATGGCCGAAAATTGTGCCAGGGGAGGTTTAGGTTGGGGCTTAGGAACAATTTCTTTGCTGTAAGAGTGGTGAAGGATTGGAACAGGCTGCCCAGGGAGGTGGTGGAGTCCCCATCCCTGGAGATGAAACGATCAGATGTTGATGTAACCACAGCCTCCCCCCACCACCAAAGGGAGGAACCAGCAGAACTCTTCTGCTTTGTGAAAAGAACTGAAAAGCCCCCACAGAGAGCCACTGCCTTGCTGCAAATGGCGTTCAGCTCTGTCATGCTCCCAGCTGCTCTCCCCATCACAAGGAGCTGCCTGCTGTGCTGAGTGAGGGATGCAGCACCTCTGGGCCAGCCTGCGCCAACGGACAGACCCTTCCCAACAGAGGGGAACTACCCTGGGCAACAGCTTTTACAGTTTGTGAGGCAGTGTGCTGTAAAACTGCCTGGTGGCAGGAGTCAGGAGTTTCTGGCACACTAACCCGAGGGGTCATGATTGCCCTGGTGCCACGGGGCCAGCAGGGCACAAACCCCACCCCTCTGCTGGGAGCCGGCGGCAGGCATCAGCGCTGCACTGCCAGGCTGCCCTTGTACATCCTCTGTAACTGTCAGAGAGTTCTGCAGGAACAAGTTCCTAAAGAGGCTGTGAGCTCAGCTAATGAAATATGCAAGCTGGGAGTATTAGCAGAGTATGGAGTGAGGAAGAGGAAGGCTTCGTTCCTGTCACAATGACTAACTGTGCAGTCCTGCTCGGGTTCACCTTCACCTTCTACATCCTTAAGCACCCTCCTCCAGCTGAAAGGAGCCAGTTCATTTTCTCCTGTGTTTTGGAATGGCTTGGAGCAGAAAAAACACACAGCCACTTTGCATGGAAGGTGTGAGTTACAAACAACCCCCAAAAGCAAGGTGATTCTTCAGCCCAAGAGCCCTCCCCGAGATCTGCACCACGAACTGCTCCTTGCTTCACTCACCCAGCAGCAGCACACCCAGATTCCTCCCAAAACAGGGCTGGCAAAAGGGTGCAGCAAGGAGACCTATTTTTGGGTGACCACAGGGCAAGAAAGCTCGTCAAGGATCTAGAGAAGTCTTAGGAGGAGCAGCTGAAGGAGCTAGGGTTGTTCAGCCTGGAGAAGAGGAGGCTGAAGGGAGACCTCACTGCCCTCTGTAACTCCCTAAGAGGAGGTTGGAGCCAAGTGGGTGTTGGTCTCTCTTCCTCATATCAAGTGATAGAATGAGAGGAAAAGGCCTGAAATTGTGCCAGGAGAGGGTTAGGTTGGAGATGAGGCTACNATCCATTTCTCAGCTTTATCTCCCCATTGACTATTTCTCACTGCACCATTAATAAATCAGGGAGCAGACAGCAGCCTCTGGATGAAACCGTTCAGAGAGATCACAGAAACATGCAGGTTGGCAAAGCCCCTCAGGATCACCAAGTCCAACCTAGAGCCCTACTCTACAAGATTCACCTGAAACCATAGCCCTAAGCACCACATCCAAGCAGCCAGGGTGGGTGACTCCACCACCTCCCTGGGCAGCACCAAGATGTAGCTGCACAGGGACAAGGCTCTCCTACAAACCTTGCATTATGAGCACAGGGTCAGAGAAGGGCTGAAAGGCAGGTGCCAGCTGTACAGAACAAAGCTTAGCTCATGATCTCAGACCCAACCTTCCTGCATTTCAGGGTCTCTCTGCGAGGCACGGTCCTGTTACTAATGCTGGTGTTTCTCTGCAGTTTGGGTGTGGGCTGAGACCAAAGGCACTTTTGCTTGGCCCAACCCAGTTTGTGAAGTGGCTGGGGACAGACAGATGCATTGCATAAAAGCCCTGAGCTGGCCATGCTCCCTCATTCCCACAGGAATTCTGCTCAAATCCTTTTCTAGGTGCAGCACAACACCAGCACAGGAAACACTCAGGTCACCTACTTGCTTTGCTCAAAGTCTCCATTGGGTCTGGCTGGACCCCAATGAAACCAGCAGTGAGCTGTGATCACCTCTGCATTCAGTCTGAGGGGCATCTGGAAGCTGTCGATGTTAAACAGCTGCCTCCAAAACAATCCTGGAGGTTGTGCAACATGTGCAGTAATGGTGGTGTGGCTTATGCAGCCTCATCACTGCTTTGGAAAGCACTGGGCACGTTCTGGGCGTGAGAGAAGCACCAGGAATGCAGTTCCAGTCCTGCTCAGGTGCAGAAACTGGCATGGATACTGGGTGATGTCAAGAGGTGTTGGTGTGTTGCTGCTTTAAAATGGCAGGTGCCTGATGTAAACCAAGCTGCTGGAGCACATTTAGCTGCTGACAGTGTTGAAGGTGGCAGGACAGCAGCTAGAAAGAAAAGGCTGGAATTTTCCAACAGCAAATTAGGGAAAATCAGTTTTAAAACCCACCCCAAACCTCAAAACTAAACATATTTACTTCTGCTCATCACATCTGCAAGTAACCAAAACATCTCCTATGGCTCATTTGTGCTGGAGGCTTATGAAAATGAGTTGTGACTTACATGGTCAGCAATAGTCCGTCCCAGCTTGTCCATCCTTGACCCAGCCTCTGCAATCTTCTTGGCTGCACTAATCACATCTGACGTATTTTTCAGTGGACCTTTACCTCTGCAAAACAGAACAGAGTCTACCTTCTAGCACCAGATGACCAGAAGAGTGAACTAAATATTGCTTTTCTGCTCCACACAGTACTGGAAGTGATTCCTCACCCGCACTGCATGGGTAGGGTTGCACAGAAACAAGCAGCTGTAGTCATCACACAGAATCCCACAATCCCAGCATGGTGGGGGCTGGAAGGGACCTCTGGAAATCATCCAGTCTAACCCCACTGCTAAAGCAGGGCACCCACAGCAGCTTGCCCAGGATCATGATGGCCATGGGAGTTTGGAAGCTCTACACAGAAGGAGACTCCACAACCTTTCTGGGCAGCCTGCTCCAGGCTTCCAGCACCCTCACTGCAAGGAATTTTCTCCTCCTGTTCAGATGGAACCTCCTGGCCCACTGCCCCTTGCCCTGTCAGTGGGCACCACTGACAAGAGTCTGGCCCCATCCTCTTGCCCCCCACAGGTGCTTCAACTCTTGCTGAACATTGCTCAGATCCCCTCTGGGGCTGCTCTTCTGCAGGCTCTCAGCCTTTGCTCCTCACAGAGCCTTAGCTCCAGGCCGCCTCAGCAGCTCTGTAGCCTCCACTGGACTCTCTCCATGCAGTTCTCTGTCTCTCTTGAACTGGAGGGCCCAGAACTGGACCCAGTACTACAGCTGTGACTTCACAAGAGCAGAATAAATTGGGAGGAGAACCTCCTTCATTTTCAGGACAGTTTCTCCCTCCAGCTTCTCCCCATATTTAGATTCAATATAGGACTAAACGCACATTTCCCTGGTTTGAGCAACCTGATGGTGATAAGAGATAAGATTTTTGGAAGACAGATTTTCAATTTCCATGGCACTCAACACTAAGTTTAAAAAAAAAAAAAAAGTGAATTCCAAAGGCATCCAACCCCCCTCCCTTTCCTTTTGCAAATAACTGTGCTGGGAAAGGCTTTCTGCACTACAGTCCTAGAGAGAACCTAGAGAACAATCCCAAGCACAGCTCCAGGCTGGGTGGGGAATGGCTGAGAACAGCCCTGAGGAAAAGGACCTGGGGGTCTGGGGTGATGAAAAGCTCAACATGAGCCTGCAGTGTGAGTGCAGCACAGACAGCAACTGTGTGCTGGGCTGCAGCAAGAGCAGTGTGGGCAGCAGGGCAAGGGAGGGGATTCTGCCCCTTTACTCTGCTCTCCTCAGACCCCACCTGCAGTCCTGTGTGCAGTTCTGGAGCCCCCAGCACAGGAAGGACATGGAACTGTTGGAGCCAGTCCAGAGGAGGCCACGAAGATGCTCAGAGGGCTGCAGCAGCTCTGCTGTGAGGACAGGCTGAGAGAGTTGGGGCTCTGCAGCCTGGAGAAGAGAAGGCTTCCAGGAGACCTTAGAGTAGCCTTCCAGGATCTGAAGGGGGCTACAGGAAGGCTGGGGAGGGACTATTGACAAGGTCTTGCAATGACAGGACAAGGGGCAATGGGTTTGAACTGGCAGAGGGGAGATTGAAACTGGATGTTAGGAGGAAGTTGTTTGCAGTGAGGGTGGTGAGACACTGGCACAGGTTGCCCAGGGAGGTTGTGGCTGCTCCCTCCCTGGAGGTGTTCAAGGCCAGGTTGGATGAGGCCTTGAGTGACCTGTTCTAGTGGGAGGTGTCCCTGCCTATGGCAGGGGGTTGGAACTGGATGATCTTTGAGGTCCCTTCCAACCTTACCATTCTATGATTCTAATTTAATGCAAAGAACTGAGCAAATATATAAATATAAATATATATATATATATATGGATTGCAACAATATATTTCCATACATTCCCTTGCACAAGACTCACCCTTTAGGAAGGAAGGCAGACACACAGCCAAGGCACTAAGTGCTGGGTATAGATCAACTCCAGCAGTTATTACTGCCCAGGCACTGCGGAGTGAATGCGGCTGCTGAGTTACACAGGCTGGCTGAGGACAGCGTTTAGAGGAGATTACAAGAAGTAAAGCCTCTTGCAAAATAGTTCCCTGCCAGCTGGGCAGCCCAGCCTGTTGCTGAGGGCAGGTGGTGTGAGCACAGAGAGGAAGGAAGCCTCACCTGGTGAAGTCTGTCATTTCCATCATAATCATACACATCTGCTTGGCCAGGACGATGATGTCATTACCGCTGTCATCCCACTTGGATACTTCAGCATCCAGTTTGCTCTTCTCTTCCTGGAAGCTGGCCACTTGCTCAGCAATCTTAGCTTTTTGCTCTTGAGGGAGCTGAGCCATGATAGCCTGCAAGAGAGAGAGTTTTCTACTGCCTCCTTATGCCACCACTTGGAGAAGGTTTTTTGGAAGGTTTTGCTAATAACCAATTTAAGCCACACAGATGGGGGATAAAACTTTAATAGCAAACCTTTACCTAGAGGCTTCCCAGAGCCATTTCCTTCCATTCTGAATCAAGCTTTATGCTCATCCTTCAGACAGAATGCCCAGAAAGACAAGTTGACACTTGAAACATGGCCATTTGCATGATCTAACTGTTAAGGCTCCAAACAACTTTGCCACATCTTAGCATCCCTCAAAGAAAAACTGAATGGAGAGGTGTGGGGGGGGGGAGGGGATTTGCCTCTTCTGTAGAATTTAAGGGTTTTAAAAGGCAGTTCCCCTCAGCTGTATAAAGCAGGGGAGGGGATTTGCCTCTTCTGTAGAATGTAAGGGTGTTAAAAGACAGTTCCACTTGGATATAGTTCAGCTGCATGAAGGGGGGGATGGGATCTGCCTCTTCTACAGAATGTAAGAGTTTTAAAAGGCAGTTCCACTTGGGTGTATTTCAGCTGCATGAAGGGGTGTGTGTGAGATTTGCTGCTTCTATAGCATCTAAGAGTTTTAAAATGCAGTTCTACTTGGGTATATTTCAGCTGCATGAAGGGGGGGGGTGTGGGATTTGCCTCTCCTATAGAGTTTAGGTTTATAAAAGGCAGTTCCACATGGATATATTTCAGTGTGGCAGTGCACAGAAGAAATATGAAGCTCTTCCCTGCAAAAAGCTAGCTGTACTATTTTGAAACATGCATACTGAGGAAAGAGTAAGTGAAAATAAAGAGGATGTGCTTACTCCTGAATAAAATCCATTAGGCTAGGTTTCCAGCCTGTATGAGACTCAATGCTCATAAATACCAGGAGCATTCATGCCTTTGGGAGCAGGTGAAAAGGAACCTTCAACAGAAAAAAGACCCTGGCAGCAGCAGCAGTGTGGAAAGGTAGATTAGAAATGTCTGCATTTCAATAAAAGGGGGGAGAGAGGGATACAGGAATCCCAAGTGCTTGTGCAAGGAAGGAGAGCATAAAACCCACTCTCAGTAAGTGTCATCCCCAAACCAGCATGGCAGAAGCTCTATAAAGAAGGCCTAGCTGCCTCTTGCTTGGTTTCAAGCTAGAAGAGCCTTCAGAAAAACTCTTCCATGGCACTTTCCCAAGAGTGTAAATTGCTATTGATCCAGAAGGGGACATGTCAAATAAAAACAAGAGCTGAGGCCCTGCTTTTCCCTCAATGTACTGATTTTAAGCTTTCACCTATTAATGATTATATATTGCCTATCATTTTTAAGAGGCATAGGAAATGCAGTAAAAGTTTGACTGATTTCATTCCTGAGCTCCTCTCAACATTGTCTCGACGAATGCTCAATGGCCAAACCTCAGACACTGAAGAGAGGACATTTGGAAAAGAATTTCCTGCCCACAAACTTAGTATCTGCCTGTTGAAAATGTGACAGCGAGGAGAGCAAGGGGGTGATTCATCCTGCATCTCTCCACGGGAGCTCACCCCATGAAATGGCAGTGCATGTCAAAGCACAAAGCAGTTCTTGGGTATTGAAGGGATTTTTGATCCTTCAGAGCATCCAAAAGAACAGGCAGAGGTTTCTCACCTCCATCAGCCCCACACACCTGGTGTTTCACTTAACCTCCTTCTCAGAAGAAAACTGGAGACAAAGGTGGACACTGCTCTGATCCAGCAAGTTCACTGCCACCCCCCAAGAGCTTTAACCTGGATTTTCAAAGCAAGTTGGACTGTTTCTTGGAAGCAAGGTCAGGGTTTTGTAAGGCTCAGATTTCCTCCTTACCCTGGCACTTTGTCCAGCAATGAGCTGATCGTCTTCGGTCTGAATGCTCGTTCTGCTTCGGACATCAAAGTCCTCGGTCTCAAAGTCAGAATCGTCCAACTCTTCAGGAGTCTGAGGGAAGGAGTAATTCAGGCAGAGTCAAATAACAGATTTTATGGCTCTCCAAATCCACAAGAAGATTGCTTTTCTGAGCAGAGAGAATGGAAGTCAGCAAAGGCAAAAAAAAACCTATTCAGTGTTTTCCACAACGAGGTAACCAGAGGGACCACAGCCAGCCTGGTGAACACCTGTGATCAGAAATGCTTGACCACTCCTGTTAGACACCGTGGGGATCTCCAAAATTACACACCACTACCTAACCATCTGAGGTTTGTCAGGACACTAATGCACTCAGGATCTGAGACACAGCAAAACAAGTTTTGTTTTTTTCCTTCTCAGAATGAATGGTATTTTTGCCACTTGGTTAACTGCAAAAGCTTCGCTCGCCAGGCCGGAGCTAAAATTACACACAGCTTTTTAGGCCTGGTTCAAACCCCCAGCCCTTGTCTTTTAGCACAATTATGAATCAAAGCTTCGGCTAAATTAACAGCAGATAAAAACACAGCAAAATTTATTCTCACCCCCCCAGGAAAAGCTGAACAATTTTTAGCAAGCAAGGGCCAGCTTTTATGCTGTAGGCTAAACGCATCTGACCCAGTTCCTGCTTGCCTAGGATTTATTTTTGCTGCTGCCAGTCTAGAGCTGGCAAAGTTTTTATAAAACTTATCAAGTTTAAACAGCATGTTGCTCAAAATACTACACCTTTACCTCCTGACAGTTCTGCAGAGCTGGATCAAGAGAGAACTTCACCGATAAATGCAATAAATTGGGATTAAGAGAGAAGATGCAAATGAAGTTCCTGTTCTCCAGATTATTTTCCCTGCGGTTGGAGTTTTGCTTGTTTACCAAGAGATCTGCATCTTGTGATGCAGTTCAAATAAAGAGGGATACCCAAAACAGCTGCCAAAAAGCAAAGGTGAGCATGCTGAGAATCAATACCTAGAGTATTTCAGCTGCCATCTCCTCTCCAAGCCTTGAAAACCAGAGTATATCCACAAAAGCTGTGTAGGGCTATGAACTAAGAAGCAGTTCAGTGTATCAGTATTTTAGAAAGAAAAAGCAAAAAAGAAAGGAACCAAACAGCCCTGCTGCAGCTTTAGCAATTGTTTTGTGATTCTTCAGCCCCCTTCTCTGCCCATCCATCCCAAAGCCCAAACCACCTGGGGTATACTCAGTGTCCTTCTGCTTTTCGACCTATCACCAAGGGCAAAACCTGCTCTGGGGGTGATGAGGGATTGCCAGGGGACCGGGGAGGAAAAACCCTCACTTCAGAAACCTACAGATACAGGAAGATTTGTTTTGAAATGTGTTTGCACAAACCCAAAACTGAGGTGTCTGAGTGACATTTCCTCCTGGACCCTGCAAAGAACAAGAGGCAGCAGACACAGTTCCAAGTGAATCAGCTCCTTTGCTCCCGCTGACCTTAGCAGCATCCCTCTGTGAGCATGGTTCTTCCTGTGCTGCAGTGTCAGACAAAGCCCTGGAGAAAGGGTAGCCCGGTATCTCCATTTGGACAGCTCTCTCCTGCCAAATACATCCCAAACCTTGCAGCAGCCCTTTGGATAACAAATACCAACATTTTAACTTCTTTATAGGTCAGGGATGTGTCACCAGCACGCCGCCGTTAGCTACTGGCAGCTGCAACAAAGCCGTGGCACCCTGACATCAGAGGGGTGGCATGAGGGGAAACGTCAGGATTCCTGGCAGCCCCAGCTCAGCTAATTACTGAGGACGTGGCACTGGCAGTGGTGCCTTCATGTCCTGAGTAACAAGGACTGTGGCAGGGGGTGAATCAATGTAGCTTGTCTGCGTGGCAGGAACGCATTGATGGCTTCATCCAACACTGCTGTAACTCCCTGAAGTCTGAGAATTACATGGAGAGCACATATGTGGCTGTCAGCTTTTCCATCTGATTCTTGGCTCGAAGCAGCAAACATGGCAGATATTACTGCAATGGTTACTATAATCACACAGATTCTGGGGCTGTCCTTAATTTACTCCTCACCCAAGTGCATCTGCCGTGGTTACCGTGCGGAAAGACAAAGCATCGCTCCGCCAGGCATTTCCGTTGGAGTAAGAGTGCAAGGCACAAAGAAAACAAGGAACCAGCCCCTGACTCTGTCTGACTCCCACACGTGCTCAGATTCAAGAAATACGCCCCAAAACTTTCTTTTCTGCATCCCCTTCAATGAACTGCCTTCAGTTTGGGGCTCCCTGGTTGAAGAGGGACAGGGATCTGCTGGAGAGTCCAGCAGAGGGCTGTGAGGATGATGAGGGGACTGGAGCACTGCCTGGTGAGGAGAGGCTGAGGGACCTGGGGCTGCTTAGTCTGGAGAAGAGAAGACTGAGAGGGGATTTAATCAATGTTTATAACTATCTGAGGGCTGGGGGTCAGGAGAGGGGGGACAGGCTCTGCTCACTTGCTCCCTGGGATAGGACAAGGAGCAATGGATGGAAGCTGCAGCACAGGAGGTTCCACCTCTACACAAGGGGAACTTCTTTACTGTAAGGGTCACAGAGCACTGGAACAGGTTCCCCAGAGGAGTTGTGGAGTCTCCTTCTCTGGAGCCTTTCAAGGCCTGTCTGGATGTGTTCCTGTGTGCCCTGAGCTGGACTGTCTGGTCCTGCTCTGGCAGGGGGGTTGGACTGGATGATCTCTTTGGGTCCCTTCCAACCCCTGACATCCTGTGAGCCTGTGAACTGCAGGAGCCTTTCTGTGTCTTCCCCACATGCCTCCTACCAGCTTAACGCTGCCAGCACTTCCAGGTCACATTCACTGCACCTGAGGAGACAAAGCCTCTCTGAACTGGTCCCTGCTTCCTGAGGTTAGCCAATTAACGAATTACATGCTCTAGGAACTGCAGCCCAAAACTCATCTAAACCTGTTTTGGCATTAATTCTCAACATTTACTTCACAGCCATCAAGTTTTACTTCTGAGCTCTCAACCCATCAAAAAGCATCTTTACTTAAGGAATCCACTTGCTGTTGTTGAACCAAAGGTCACTGATTTTAGCACATTAACAAGCAAGACATTAACATGACATTACAGAAGAGGCACGAAGGGTATTTAGCATCACAGCTCGGGCTATGATGGGTGCTCAGATCTGTTTAATGAACGTGAATCACAGCCTGCTGCCGAAGCACTCCACCGAGCGATTAGCAGTTCTTAAGACTCGGGCATGTTAATAGGAGCTAAACGAAAATCTTCCACGCTGTCTGCTCCCAGTAAAACTGATGCCTGTCAGTTCACTGAGGTGAGGGAAAGTGAGTGAAGAAAAAAAAGAGAGAGAGAGAGCGAGCTGCTGAGGCAGGCTGTGCTCACCCGGATCATCAGCACAGCTTTCCTGATGTCCCGAATGCCATCGTACACCAGGCGCGAAGCGTCGATGAATTCGTTCTCGTCCATTGGCTGTGCAGGGTCTGAGCTCAGGGCTTCCACAGCAGCTTCTACCTGCTCAGTAAACCTCGGCATAACTGAGTGAAGAAGACAAAAGAGCAGTCAGGCCCCACCCCAACGCCACTTTCTGCTGCACGCTCCTGTAAAAGACCTGCCTGTGCCTCCTCCTGAGCTGTGGCTGGCAGCTGTGCCCTGCGTCTGTTTCGGTTCAAAGCAGTTGTTAGAGGACGTTGAGACTTAGTCCATTTCACCTGCTGCTTGCTGCTGTTTGCTGGGTTCTTTTCTCCCTTTAGACAGTAAAAGTTTATCACACCCTTCCAGTGGACGAGGAGAAGCAGCAAGGAAAACTATGGGATAACATCCTAAGCACTTGTTTAATGTTCCCTGCAGCTGCACCTTGAGTGCAGGGGATGCCCATGGGCATTGACTGGGGTGTGCTGAGCATTGGCATGAGCACCTCTGTGGGCATGGGCATTTCTAGAGGCACCTACATGGATATGGGTATCTCTGTGGGCATCTCTGTGGGTACCTATGTGGGCATGGATATGGGCATCTCCACGGCTGCCTGCGTTGGCATGGACGTCCTCGCGGGTGTCTGTGGCATCTACATAGGCACGTGCAAACCCTGTGGTTTGCCCAATACAGCAAACCAAACAGCTATTAGCACCACCAAGTTTAACAAGGCAGTGGAAGAGGGCAGGTTGCACTGCTGCACTTCAGTGACTCACTGCACCCCAGGAAGAACCATTTACAGTCTGCTCATTTCTTTCAGTGTCACCCTTGATTCTTCAGCAAAGTAATTAAAGCAAACCCAACCACTACCAGTTGGCACAGGGCTCACTGGAGCAACCAGAAGCATTCATTACCCTATATGGATGCTACCAGCCAGTTCAGGGGGAACACCCTGATTTATTGTTTAGGTGTGGGGCACCACAACCTTCAGTGTTTTGGGGTTTTTTAACAGCTGTAAAGGTATTTTACAAAATTTACCACCCCAAATTTCTTCTTCTGGGCTGGAGCACAGGCTGAGGGAGCTGGGGTTGTTCAGCTTGGAGAAGAGAAGGCTCCAGGGGGACCTTAGAGCTGCCTGCCAGTACCTGTAGGGAAGCTGCAGGAAGGCTGGAGAGTGACTTTTCATAAGGGTGTCTAACAAAAGGACAAAGGGGAATGGTTTTAAGCTGAGCAAGAGTAGGTTTAGACTGGATCTTAGGAAGAAGTTCTTCAGTACAAGGGTGGTGAGACTCTGGAATAGGCTGTCCAGAGTGGCCTTGGAGGTGTTCAAAGCCAGGTTGGTTGAGGCCTTGAGCAGCTGAGTCTAGTTGGGAGGTTTCTCTGCCCATGGCAGGGGTTTGGAGCAGAGGAGCTCCGAGGTCCCTTCCACCCTAAGCCATGCTATGATTCTACACCAGCATGGCAGAGAGCTTCTCTCTGGATCCTGAACACTTGCAGAGCCTGACACGAGAGGTTCAGCACAACTTTCAAGCCTTGACTCACTGTCTGGGGCTCACTTCCCTGGTGTTTTAGCTTCCTACAGCTCAGCTGATGACAGCAAGCGCACTTGGGGAGACCTTGTGTGCCGTGGAGTTTTAAGGCAGTCAACACAGCAAAATTACATTTCTCATACTGCAACAGCTCTGCAAATAACCCCCACTAATTCCCATTACTCTGTGTAAATGGAGCCTTGAATACATTTCACAGGGACATTAACTTCCCTGGCTCGTGTGCCTGTCAGCGAGATGAACGTGGGCATCTGGGCAGCAGGCAGCTCCTACCTGTGTTGGACAGCAGCTTGGTGGCTTCCAAGACCTTCTCTGTGTAGACCCCAGGCTCGTAGTTATCCATTTCAGAGGTGACCACATGGATGACTCTGGCAGCACGTCCCCGAATGGCCCCGGCGGTGCGGTCCAGGCCGTCGACGTCCTTCTCTTGGAGAGCGATGACACATTTGTTTACATCTTCTAGGATGTGATTCTCTGGTGGCAAAAGGAGGAGGATTTAGATGCCAATATCTCTGTCTCTGGTGCAGTCAGCAGCGTGGCAGTGGCTCAGTCTGTGCCCTGCTCTATCAGCCAAGGTGCTGCCAAGCATTCATTTCTAAGCTTCGAGCGGCAAACCAGGCAGCGAACCTCACACTTCCTGCCCCTCTTTGTACTCAATTACACTGACAGAAAAGCTGAGCTCAGCTGAGTTCTCCCTCAACTTGTTCCTTCCCATATTCCTTCCCTGGACTGCCCAAACCCTTATTCCAAACATTTGCAAGCCACTCCCAGCACCACACCCAATCCACTCCATGCTCTCATAGAGCAGGGCACTCGCTGCACGTTTCCAGCTTCCTGCACAGTGCTTTCCTGCAGCCACACACATGCTGTCAGAGAAGACTAAAGTGTTAGTCCTCCAGTCACATTTACACCACAGAACGCAGGTGGTGATGCATGCAGAACATGTTCCAGCCACACAGTATTCACTGCCTCTTCAGCAAACAAAAAGTAAAGCCAAGATCTCTACAATTTACTTGGACAATGCACGGTTTTGGGTTTTATATGGAGATATTGCCCCCATTTATCAAATTCAAGAAGCCTCAAGTAAGTAAAACCTCCTAAGAGATTTCTGAAGATGCCTAAAGAGGTTGGGATCCTCTACTCTGCCTTTGTGAGACCCCACATAGAGTACTGTGGCCAGTTCTGAGGCCACCAACACAAGAAGGGCATTGAATGGGTCCGGAGGAGGCCACAAGATTATCGCAGGGCTGAAGAACCTCCTGTGAGGGGACAGGCTGGGAGAGTTGGGGCTGTTCAGCCTGGAGAAGAGAAGGCTCCAGGGAGACCTCAGGTCTGCTGCTGCCTCCCAGTACCTGGAGGGGCTCCAGGAGAGCTAGGGAGGAGCTTTTGACAAGGGCTGGGAGTAACAGAATGAGAGGGTTTGAGCTGGGAGAGGGGAGATTGAGACTGGAGATGAGGAAGAAATTCTTTGCAGTGAGAGTGGGGAGACACTGGCACAGGGAGCTTGTGCATGCCCCCTCCCTGGAGGTGATCAAAGCCAGGCTGGATGAGGCCTTGAGCAGCCTGGGCTGGTGGGAGGTGTCCCTGCCCATGGCAGGGGGGTTGGAACTGGATGATCTTCAAGCTGCCTTCCAACCCAACCCATTTCTGTGATTCTATGATTCGGGCGAACCATTAGAAGAGCATTTTGGAAGCTCAGATTTTTTTGGTCTTCCAAACTCTGTTAGTGACCTTTCTACTACATCAGTGTCAACACTTGGCTGCTGCCAGCCAGCACCAGCAGCTGGGCTAGTTGGTGAGAAAGCAGCTTGGAAACATTTCTGCTGTGTCACTTAACACAGTTCCCAGTGTTACTTACTGCTGACTTAATCAAGGTACAGTGCCAATCCATGCAGCCCCTGGAGTGGCTTCTGCTTCCTGTGCAACATAGTAAAAGAGCCATTTTGCAGGGGTTTGTAGAGAGGAGAAGCACATGGAGGTGACTGACGGAGGCCTGTATGAAATGGCTGGAGGGATTGCTGCTGGAAGCACTATGCTTAATGGACAGAGAACAAGGAGAGCAGCTGCAATGCTGCTCAGCTGCTGTAAGCAGGCTGGACACAATCCCCACCTTGTGAAACACCTCTGAAGCAACCCAGCCTCAATGAGTTCAGCCCAGGGCAGGGGCTGGCCCTGAGAGAGAGCAGTGCAGGTTCATTAGCGATGTGACAGGCGGCGGGGAGCAGGCAGCCAAGGTGCAGGAGCTGCGGCAGGCAGCACGCAGAGTTTGGGGATTTAAAGGGAGAGGCAGGGAGCCCTGCAAGCTGCCAGGGCAAGAAGCAGCCCAGGCAGCAGGCCAAAACACAGCCTGCTTAGTGCTTCAAGTCCTTAATGAATACATTAAGCCACAGACCATGGAAAAGCCTCCTTGGGCTGTAGGAACTTTAATAAGGGGCAGGGACAAAACGAGGATGGAGATTTAAACACCTGCTGACCATTTAATGTCTTCTGCAGATGGCCAGAGAGACACTTCTGAGGCAGAATCAGCCCCCATGGGTGGTCTGCGAGGGGCCCCAGGGAGGCAGGGGGCTGTCAGGGGCATCCACTCTGGTTAGAGTCTCCTCTTGGATGGTAACAAACAGGAGCTGACACTGTGCTGGACACCTGTATCCGCACATGCCGCTGCCTGTCCCACGGGCATACGGACCCCGAGTGGCTGGCACCAAATGCCAGCTGCAGAGGTCGGGGTGGCAGAGCCCAGGAAATGCTGATGCACAGGTGCAGTGCCAGCACCTTGGGGGATGTGGCAATGCCAGCCTGCATCAAAGGCAGCAGCCTTGAGAAAGCCCTCATGGCAACAGAACATCACCTAGAATCCAGCCCTGGCGATCACGGTAAAGGGACCATGTCCTGCCCAAACAACTGCAGGGGGAAGCGGTGTGGTTTGGCAGCAAGGTGAGAGGGTCAGAGGAAAGCCTTTTTTTCCAATAAAAAAGGGGTTTAGAGCAAACAAGGAAATACATAAAACTGAAAATCTAACAGATTTCAGCCCCTGACTGTCAGTTCTTGATCCGCTCCCACTAAACACCTTCCACCTCCACCCACATCTCCATTAAAGGGATTAAGAATTCCTTTTCCAAACCTCCCAAGAAGCCTGTGAGGAAGCCTGAGAGCTCCAGGAGATCAAAAGCTAGGAGCAGCAGTCAGGAGATAAAGCCTGAGATGCATGAACACAACTGCTTCTCTGCTGGGTCCCCGGTGGAAGGTCTTAGTTCCATGTTAGGGCCCCTCTTGACAAGGCACTCTGGAGGAACCAGGTCAAGCAGCAGTGTCAGGAGACAGGGTTATGGAATAAAGACTTGAGTGTTCATGCACTTGTAAAGACACTACTCAGCTTGTAATGAAGAAGGACAATCAGCAGGCTCAGGCAATATTCATCTGGAGGCTCCCAAGACAAAACAGCTCTGCTGTGATGGGCAGTCTCCCACGTGAAGCTCTGTCAGAGGCGGAGGAACAGAAGGCAGCAAATGGAATGATTCTTTTAGAGGGTTTCAAAGGAGATCCAGGTAATTTCAGAACATTGAATGTGACAATTACACAGTGCTATCAGCAGCTGCTCTGAAGGAGAGAGATAGTGGGCACACAAACACACCCAGAGTGCTGAGGGAAGGCATTGACAAGAGGGCTAAGAATTGCAGAAGGTACAGAAGAGCTTTGAAATGAGGAACAATGAAACAGGCAAAGACCCTGCAGTCAAGAGAGAGGTGAGTGACTGAGCACACCACGGAAGCCTGCACATTTACAAACAGCATGAACACAGCCAGCAGGAAGAAAAAGCCTTTTCACCAGCTACTACAACGTGGGGCATCACATGAAGCAGAGGTGACACTGCAAAACCCAGCTGTGAATTCTGCCCAGGATGATGAAGGTGCCAGTGGTTTGAGGTGGTTGGAAGGGCAACTAACACAAGCTGAAATGAGAACAATCAGTCAAGGACTGGTCAGCAGATAGCACCTCTGATGGTGCAGCTCCCTGAGCTGCAAATCACTCAGGGTTGGGAGAGGATAGGAAAGGTGAAGCCACATCTGGAATACTGTGTCCAGTTCTGGGCTCCCACGTGCAAGAATCACAGAATGTCAGGGGCTGGAAGGGACCTTGAAAGCTCATCCAGTCCAACCCCTCTGTCAGAGCAGGATCACCTAGACCACATCACACAGGAACACATCCAGGCAGGTTGAACCAGAGGAGGCTTTGCTTGGATATTAGGAAAAAATTCTTTCCTGCAAGCGTGGTCCAGCCAGGTGGAACAAGCTGCCCAAGGAGGTGGTGGAGTCACCATCCTGGGAGGTCTTACATTGTAGCCATGGCACTTTGGGACTTCATTTAATGGCCATGGTGGTGTTGGGTCAGTGGTTGGACTGGATGATCTTAGAGGTCTTTTCCAACCTTACTGTTTCTATGCTTGGGACAATTAGCAAGGTCCAAGTCATGTTCCTAACTCAAAAGCACACTTGGATGTGTTCCTGTGTGACCTACTCTAGGTGACCCTGCTGTGGCAGGGCGTGCTGGACTGGAGGATCTTTTGAGGTCCCTGCCAGAGCAGGACCAGCTAGAGCAGATGACACTGGAAAGCATCCAGATAGCTCCTGGATATCTCCAGAGAGGGAGACTCCACAAGCTCCCTGGGCAGCCTGTTCCAGGGCTCTGTCACCCTCACAGGGGAAAAAATTCCTCCTCATGTTTCCATGGAACTTCCTATGCCTCAGCTTCCTCCCATTGCCCCTTGTCCTGTCGTTGGGCATCACCCAGCAGAGCCTGGCTCCAGCCTCTGGGCACTCACCTGCACATCTTTATAAACATGAATGAGGTCACCCCTCAGGCTCCTCCTCTCCAAGCTCCAAGCCTCAGCTCCCTCAGGCTTTCCTTGTAACAGAGATGTTCCATGCCCTTCATCATCTTTGTGGCTCTGCACTGGACTCTCTCAAGCAGTTCTATGTCCTTCTTGAACTGGACACAGTACTCCAGACACAGCCTCACCAGGGCAAAGTAGAGGGGGAGGAGAAAGGCAGGGACTTGCTGGAGAGGGTACAGCACAGGGTTGCAAAGATGTTGAGGGGACTGGAACAGCTCTGTGGTGAGGAAAGACTGAGAGAATTTGAGCTGTTTAGTCTGGAAAAGAGCAGATTGAGAGGGGATCTTATCGATGCTGATCAGTACTTGAAGGGTGGGTGTCAGGAGGCTGGGATCAGGCTTTGTTCAGTGGTACCCAGTAACAAGACAAGGGGTAACAGGCACAAACTTGAACACAAGAAGTTCCATCTAAACATGAGGAGGAACTTCTTTAATCTAAGGGTCAGAGAGCCCTGGAGCAGGCTGCCCAGAGAAGTGGTGGAGTCTCCATCTCTGGAGACATTCCAAACCTAAGTGTTCCTGTGTGACCTTCTCTAGGTGAACCTGCCTTGGCAGAGGAGTTGGACTCAATGATCTAAAGAAGTCCCTTCCAAGCTGCACAGTGAAAGATCTTTAGGCTACAGGACCCCTCTGCTATTCATCTCCTATGCCTCTGCCACCACCAGACTGTTGCCCAGACTCAACAGGGCCCTTCTTGTGCTGTGCCTTTCCTAAGCCTTTGCAGCCTGCAGGCTTATCTGCAGTGCTGTGCTTCGAGTGTCCTCCTTCTCTGATGTTTTGCTGTTATCTAAACCAAACATCTCCTTCATCACAGCTTTACCTGTGGATAATTGCTACCATTCTGCAGCAGAAGCTGAACAATGAAACAAATGCTTCATGAGGCACAAGTCTTTTTCTGCAGCACAGGTCTTGTGAGGAGCAGCTGAGGGAACTGGGGTTGTTCAGAGTAGGAGGCTGAGGGGAGACTCATTGCTCTCTACAGCTCCCTGAAAGGAGGTTGGACTGAGGTGGGCTCAGTCTCTTCTCCTAGTAACAAGTGGCAGAAGAGGAAGCAGCCTCAAGTTGCACTAGGGGAGGTTTAGTTTGGACACAAGGAAAAATTTCTTCCCCCAAAGGGTTGTGTCAAGCCCTGGAAGAGGCTGCCCAGGGCAGCAGTGGAGTGCCCAACCCTAGAGGGACTGCAGACCTGTGTAGATGTGGTGCTGAGGGCCATGGGTTAGTGGTGACCTGGCAGTACTGGGATAATGGTTGGACTCAATCATCTTGAAGGTCTCTTCCAACCAAAACGATGCCACGCAGTAGGAATCTCTGTGGGGGGGTTGTGTACACACACAACAGATACTCAGGAGAACTCTTTTTTACATTCTGCTTCCTTTGCAGAATGGACAGGAACATCCTAATAACCCTGAAGAGAAGCTGCTATAAATCACACCCATCATGAGTCTATCCAAGGGGACTCAAACCTCCAGCAGACTGAGCAGAGCTGTGGCAGTTAGATGGAAAAGATTTATCAGAGTTCACACAAGCAATATAGAAGCCACTGCTTATTGCTTTCATCTTCTTCTAACACCCCTTTGATAATGCAGCACAGAGAAATAATTACTGGGTGCACTCAAACAGCTGAAGTAGTCTCATGCTACACCATTTGCAGGGCATCACTGGACAGAATGGTAGGGGTTGGAAGGGACCTCTTGAGATCACCCAGTCCAACCACCCTGCCAGAGCAGGGCAACATAGGGCAGCTCACACAGGAATGTACCCAGGAAGGTTTTGAAAGTCTCCAGAGAAGGAAACTCCACAACCTCTCAGGGCAGCCTGCTGCAGGGCTCCAGCATCCTCACAACAAAGAAGTTCCTCCCCATTTGAGGTGGAGCCTCCTGGGTCCTAGCTTGTACCTGTTGTTCCTTTGGCACCACTGAAAAGAGCCTGGCACCTTTGTCTTGACACCCACCCCTCACATTCTTATAGACATTGATCAGATCCCCTCTCAGCCTTCTCTTCTCCAGGCTAAAGAGCCCCAGGTGACAGAATCACAGACACATGCAGGTTGGCAAAGCCCCTCAGGATCACCAAGATTCACCTTAAACCACATCCCCAAGCACCACATCCAAACCACCCTGAAACACATCCAGGGCTGGGGACTCCACTACCTCCCTGGGCAGCTCATTCCAGTCTCTGACCACTTTCTCCCTGAAAAACTTTTTTCCTAATGTCCAACCTAAACCTCCCCAGCCTCAGCTTGAGGCCATTCCCTCTTGTTCTGTCTCCAGCTACCTGTGAGAAGAGCTCAGCAGCAGCCTCTCCACAATGTCCCTTCAGGTAGCTGTAGGCAGCAATGAGGTCTCCCCTCAGCCTCCTCTTTTTCACACTAACCATCCCCAGCTCCTTCAGGCACTCCTTATCAGATTTATTCTCCAGGTACTTCACAGCTTCGTTGCCCTCCGCTGGACCTGCTCCAGCACCTCCACATCTCTCTTGTATTGCAGTGCCCAAAACTGAACACTGAGGTCTCTCAGCCTCTGTTCACAGCAGAGATGTTCAAGCCCCCAGTTACTGTCATAGCCTCTGTTGGACTCTCTCCAACAGGTCTCTGTCTCCCTTGAACTGGGAAGCCCCAAACTGGACCCAGTATTGCAGGTGTGATCTCACCAGGGCAGGGTAGAGGGGGAGAAGAACCTCCCTAGCCCTGCTGGCCACACTTTTCCTGATGCCCCCCAGGATGCCCTTGGCTCTCTTGGCCACAAGGGCACATTGCTGGCCCATGCAGAACTTGCTCTCCAAGCAGGACATGCTTGAGGGCAACCCTCTCCTATATCAGCTTGCCACCAGCCTGGAGAAGAAACATTCCTTGCTTGTTGCCAAGCCCTTGAAAGCCTTCAGAGCAACTCAGCAGTGGGCCAACACCATCACCTGCCCCCCTAAAATAGAGCACCCATCTCCTGGAATGACCTAGACATGGATGCAGACCACTCAGTTCCAGTGGCTTGACCCATTCTGGGCTACACCTGAAGGTGAAACTCACCAAGGCAGCTTTAGGCAGCCCAGCAGCCTGCCCACTTCGAGATGTGCTGTTCACTGGTGGAGCCTTGAACTTCAGCAGGCAATTGTCTCTAAATAGAATTCCCCCAAAATAGGCTCCTCACAGCTGTGTGATCTCACCCATCACTGCAGGGCTGGGCAGGCAGGCACAGAGCTGGGACCTGCAACCACCTTCTGTGTCCATGCTCACTGCAAACAGTGTGATTCAGAACCCAGGGCACCACAGTGCAACTTGCCACATGAATGTGGGCTGGGTTTGCTTCTTCTTAATTCAGGACCTTAATTTTTGACCCCTATCTGGTCTAGTGAGGTCATTTCTGGAGTGCTGGGTCCAGTTCTGGGCTCCCCAGTTCAAGAGAGAACTGCTGGAGAGTCCAGCAGAGGCTAAAGAGATGCTGAGGGGCCTGGAGCAGCTCTGGGAGGAGCAAAGGCTGAGAGCCCTGGGGCTGAGAGCCTGCAGAAGAGCAGCCCTAGAGGGGAGCTGGGCAATGCTCAGCAGGAGATAAAGGGTGGGGGGCAAGAGTCTGGGGCCAGGCTCTTGTCAGTGGTGCCCAAGGACAGGACAAGGGGCAATGGGCACAAACTGGAAGCCAGGAGGTTCCATCTGAACAGGAGGAGAAAATTCTTTGCAGTGAGGGTGCTGGAGGCCTGGAGCAGGCTGCCCAGAGAGGTTGTGGAGTCTCCATCTCTGGAGAGCTTCCAACCCCGCCCCGGGCACTGTGCTGCTGGGCAAGCTGCTGTGGGTGCCTCTGATTCAGCAGTGGGGCTTGGATGGATGATCTCCAGATGTCCCTTCCAACCCTGCCCTGCTGGGATTCTGGGATCTACATTTTCCAGCTATGTTCACCTGGCACTTCTGACTCCAGACACCCTCCTGTCCAGTCTCTCTTTACAACTGGAATTTGAGCTGCCCAAGCTTGCTCGCACCAGCAAAATCAGCCCCTCAGTGTACAGCAGTAGTTTGAACACCACTGGAGACATTAGCAGTAGTTTGAACACCACTGCAGACACAATTCCTGTGGTTCTATCAATATGGCCTCTGAGCAGAGCACAATTAGAGGGTGTGGATAGAAAAATGCCCCCCTCATTTCTCGGTGACAGCAGCCAACAGGGAGCCTTATCAGTGATGCTGCTGGAACAGACGACCTTGGCTAGCACTCTGCCAAGTGGAATTATTACTCTGTTATAATGATCTTTTTATAATTTTCCTAAAGCTGAGATAGTCAAAAACATTCACAGAACATTTCTGCACGAACAGTTTTACTGTAATTAACTTGTGTGACTCTGGTTTGGTATTCATTTTGTTTACATAAGAAGAGCCTAAGTGAACTGAGGGCTCATCTTTTGTGCTACTTCATGACTCGAACACAAACAGACTCCTTCCCCTGACTCACACATTCACAGACTCACAGATTGCATTGGGTGGGAAGGGACCCTCAAAGGGCATCCTGTCCACCCTCCCCTGCAGTCAGCAGGGACAGCTCCAATTAGAGCAGGCTGCCAGGGCCACCTCAAGTCTGATCTTGACTGTCTCCAGGGATAGGGCCTCAACCACATCCGTGGGCAACCTGCTCCAGTGTCTTACCACCCTTATTTGAAGAACTTCCTCCTGATGTCCAACCTAAATCTCCTCTGCTCCAGTTTCAAACCATTGCCTCTCATCCTATCTTCACAGGCCCTTGTAAAAACTTCCTCCTGATGGCCAACCTAAATCTCCTCTGCTCCAGTTTCAAACCATTGCCTCTCATCCTATCTTCACAGGCCCTTCTAAAAACTTCCTCCTGATGGCCAACCTAAATCTCCTCTAATCCAGTTTCAAACCATTGCCTCTCATCCTATCTTCACAGGCCCTTCTAAACAGTCCCTCCCCAGCCTTCCTGTAGCCCCCTTCAGGTACTGCAAGGCTGTTCTAAGGTCTCCCCAGAGTCTTCTCCAGGCTGAACAGCCCCAACTCTCCCAGCCTGTCCCCACAGGCTCTATGATCATCTTAGTGGCCTCCTCCAGACCTGCTCCAGCAGGTCCACGTGTCTCTTGTGTTGGTGGCCCCATAGCTGGATGCAGGTGAGGTCTCCCCAGAGCAGAGGGGCAGGATTCCCTCTCTCCATCCCTGGCCACACTGCTTTGCATGCAGCCCAGGCTGCCATTGGCCTTCTGGGCTGCAGGTGCCCATTGCTGGCTCCTGTCCAGCTTCTCCTCCACCAGCACCTCAAATCCTTTTCTGCAGGGCTGCTCTCAATTTCATCACCCCCCCACCTGGACTGATGCTGAGGATTGTCCAGGCCTAGGTGCAGGACCTCACATTTTGCCTTACTGAACCTCATGAGGTTCTCCTCAGCCCAGCTCTCTAACCTGTCCAGGTCCCTCTGGATGGCTCCCATCCCATCCTTCAGTCTTACCAACACCACTCAGCTTGTTATCATCTGCAGAGCTGCTGAGAGTGCCTCAATCTCCCTGTTGGTATCAGAGATGAAGCTACTGAACAGCACTTGTCTCAGTACAGACCCTGAGGGACACTAATTGTCATCTGCCTCCATCTGGACAGCAAACCACTGACCCTTTGGATGTGTTCATCCAACCAACTCTTTCTGCACTGCTGTCCAGGTGAGCTCTGTGTGCAGCAGCTAGCTGGTCACTCATGGGTAGCTGAGGCAGCAAGCCCAAACCTGCAGACACAAAGGGTCTGCCCCTGCGCTGCAGCTGCTCTGGCTGCTGAGCTGCAAACACAGCCCTTTGTGCACACAGGGACAGGCTTCCAGGCGACCTGCTGAACTCAGCTACAGAATCATAGAATGGGAAGGTTGGAAGGGACCTCAAGGATCATCTAGTTCCAACCCCCTGCTATAGGCAGGGACACCTCTCACTAGTACAGGTCACTTAAGGCCTCNGTCTCCTGGAAGCCTTCTCTTCTCCAGGCTGCAGAGCCCCAACTCTCATAGCCTGTCTTCATAGCAGAGCTGCTCTGGCCCTCTGAGCATCTTTGTGGCCTCCTCTGGACCTGCTCCAACACTTCCATGTCCTTCACACCCTTCCTATTGCTGCCTTCACACCATGAAAATCCCTCTCCTGCCCCTGCTCTGCTCTCACAGCTCACTCAACAGAAGGTGCTGCTGGCCAGGTGCAGTGCAGCACCAGCACTGCGTCCCCAGCCCGCGGCAGACTCCCCAGGAGGCGCCGGAGCCATCCGCTTGCAGGGGTGAGCTGGGTCAGCAGTGATCCTGCCCTGCTCACCTGACACAGCCAGAAAGTCATCGATGGAGGTGATGTCATCCACAGCATCTGTCAGCACACGCACTTGCTTCTCCCACTGCTCCTTGAAGAGATCCATGTTCTCCTGGGCTAGCTTGCTTTGGGGCTTGGCAGCCAGAGCCAGGGCAGCGTTGATGACCTGCAAAACACCCCTGGATTTTGAAGCATGCCTTTCAAAAAACAGTGACTTCCCCCATCTTTATCCAGCTTTGCCTGGAAGACACCTCCAAGCTCATCCAGTCCAGCCTTCAACCCAGCACTGCAAGCTCAACACTAAACCATGTCCCTGTGCACCAGGTCCACACGGCATTTAAACACCTCCAGGGATGGTGACTCCACCACTGCCCTGTGCAGACCATTCCAACGTTTGAGAACCCTTTCAGTGAAGAAATGTTTCCTAATATCCAGCCTAAACCTCCCCTGGTGCAGCTTGAAACCATTTCCTTTAGTTGTGCCACTTGCTACCAGGGAGAAGA
Source organism: Ramphastos sulfuratus (assembly GCA_013399055.1). Classification (NCBI taxonomy): domain Eukaryota; kingdom Metazoa; phylum Chordata; class Aves; order Piciformes; family Ramphastidae; genus Ramphastos; species Ramphastos sulfuratus. Next base: position 78,709 of record WBNM01012178.1, read on the forward strand.
GGCTGCCCCCCTCCTCACTCCAGCCTCCTTTCAAAGAACTCAAGAGCAAACCAAGGGAGTTCAGTAAGTTTTCAGGAGGTTCACTCTGTTGCTCTCACACCTGCTTCCACACTTATTAGGGTTAGCCACTACAAGCAAAACACTTGGCAAGTATTCACAGGAGTGAGCTTCACCCTGCTTTTGCAGCTCCTGCTAAGAAGGTGTTGCTTTCTGAGAGCAGGTTGTGCTGCTAAGTATTTCAGACAGGATGACACTTAGTACATTGGAGGCTCCATCTCCTAAGCTACTTGACAGAACCTGAGAAAAAAAAAGGTCAAAAAAGGATTACTCTTATCCAGTTTAAAGTAGAAACACTATGCAAATACAAAATTAAAGATGGATTTCTTATTTATCATCCTCACCTCACAGCTTCGCTCTGTACCTTGGCAGAAATTGTTATACTGCCTTAAGATCTCTGTTACAGCTGTTGGAGAGTTGGATTAGCCAAGTGACAGGAGCAGAGGATTTTGTTTGATGCTCCTCCTGAACATTTCTGTACTAATTTCCTTCAAACATTATTTTCACAGATTCACAGATTCCTGGAATGGTTTAGGTTGGAAGGAACCTTCAAGATCATCCAGTTCCGACCCCCCTGCCATGGACAGGGACACCTCCCACCAGCCCAGGTTGCTCAAGGTCTCATCCAGCCTGGCCTTGAACACCTCCAGGGAGGGAGCATCCACAACCTTCCTGGGCAACCTGTGCCAGTGTCTCCCCACCCTCACTGGAAAGAATTTCCTCCTAATTTCCAATCTAAATCTGCTCTCCTCAAGCTTCAATTCATTCCACCTCATCCTATCACTCCCAGCCCTTGTCACAAGTCCCTTCCAAGCTCTCCTGGAGCCCCTTCAGGTACCAAAAGGCTGCTCTAAGGTCTCTCTGGAGCCTTCTCTTCTCCAGGCTGAACATCCCCAGCTCTTTCAGCCTGTCCCCACAGGGGAGGTTCTCCAGCCCTCTGATCACCTTCGCAGTCTCCTCTGGACCCTCTCCAGCAGTTCCATGTCCATGAGACAGGAGGGGCCTCAGCAGAGCAGAGGGGCAGAGCAGAAGGGCAGAATCCCCTCCCCGTGCTGCTGCTCTCCCTGCTCTGGTTGCAGCCAGCACACAGCTGCTTGCTGGGCTGCCAGAGACCATTGCTGGCTCCTGGGGAGTTTGTCACCAACTAACACCCCCAAGTCCTTCTCCTAAAGGCTGCTCTTGAGCCACACTTTGCCCAGCCTGGATTTGTGCTTATTTTACTCCTGATCCTTTTTTATCAAAGCAGAACAAAGTCTACACACACTGCTGAGTAATAAAGTTTGTGCTGTTATCATCTGACTGGGCAGTTAAATGACAAAAAAAAAAGTCTCCCTGAGTGCAGGAAGAAAGCAATCTCAGAGCCTTCTCCTGTTCTTGCTGCACTATGCTTCAGCAGCATGACCTGGAAACACACCAGGCATGGGAAACCATCCACAGTTAGACCAGCACAACAACCCCAGGCCTGTTTTCAAGCTCCTGGGACTTAGAGCTGATTAACTTAACGAGTTTCAAGGTATCATTTTTCTTCTCTTCTTTAGCACCCTGAGTTCCACCAAGCCTCTGAACAAAACAGGCAAGCAGCAGATGTCCCTGATTCCCCCAAATCCACTTCCTCTACCTGCTTCATTTCCCAGTGTCACAAAGCATTTTCAAAACAACCTAAGTGGCTAAAGAGGGAAGTGATGGTGATGGCAAACACATCAGGATGGCACTGACTGGATCAGGCAGAAAGAGGCTGATTCACCCAAGGGATGCTAGAAATTAGCAGTGACTGAGGAAAATCCCCAGCAAAGCTCTGCTGCTCTTTCTCTCCACCCTACCATCCTGCCTGTGGAGATGAAGGCTGTGAGCCTGGGTCACAAATCACAAGCAGCTCAATGGGTTGGGTGGCACAGACTCATGAGAGAAATGATTTGGCAAGACCAGCAACCTGCTCAGGAGACCTGTGGGGATGGAACAGTCCTTTGAACTCTGGCAATAACAACAGAGTTCTTGTCCTTCATGAAGAAGGTGGAGTCCTCTGCTGCTTCCCCTTCCTCAAACCAGCCACTGAAGTCACACTTGCTGCAGTAACCAGGATGGCCCTTCAGAGAAGGATCTGCTGCCAGCCAAGGTCTATGCTCTGCTATGCTCACTCACAGCCTGTGAAGAGCAGGGTTAGAGCATGGTTCTCAAGGCCTGGAAGTCCCCAGAAAACAGCCTTGCAACACCCATCAAAGGGATGTTCAAAACCAGAAAGAGGTTTTACAAAGGGAAATCTGTCCTCTGCCCACAAGCCCTGCTTCTTTAATCTGCCCACTGCCACTTCTTGCCCTGCTCTAACCAATGAGATCAATTTTCCACCTATCCATTGCAATCAAAGTATCCAAAGTTATAGAATCATAGAATGGGAAGGTTGGAAGGGACCTCAAGGATCACCTAGTTCCAACCCCCTGCCATAGGCAGGGACACCTCCCACTAGCACAGGTCACTCAAGGCCTCGTCCAACCTGGCCTTGAACACCTCCAGGGAGGGAGCAGCCACAACCTCCCTGGGCAACCTGTGCCAGTGTCTCACCACCCTCACTGCAAACAACTTCCTCCTAACATCCAGTCTAAATCTCCCCTCTGCCAGTTCAAACCCATTGCCCCTTGTACTGGCATTACAAGACCTTGTCAATAGTCCCTTCCCAGCCTTCCTGTAGGCCTGGAAGGCCACTCCAAGGTCTCCTGGAAGCCTTCTCTTCTCCAGGTGCAGAGCCCCAACTCTCTCAGCCTGTCCTCACAGCACAGCTGTTGCAGCCCTCTGAGCATCTTGGTGGCCTCCTCTGGACCCGCTCCAACACTTCCATGTCCTTCCTGTGCTGAGGGCTCCAGAACTGCACACAGTTTTATGAAGATGGATCCAAAGAACCACACCCTGGGCTGCAGTGAAGAGAATGGTACTCAGCAGGGGCAGGGAGGGGATTCTGCCTTTCTGCTGTTTCTGCTAAGACCCCACCTGCAGTGCTGGGGCAGATCTGAAGTCCTCAGCACATCACAGACAGGGACCTGTTGGAGCAGAGCCAGAGGAGGGCACAGCAATGCTGGCAGGGCTGGAAGGGCTCTGCTGTGAGGCCAGGCTGGCAGTTGGGCTTGTTCAGCCTGGAAAAGAGAAGGCTCCAGGGAGACCTTCTGGTGGCCTTGCAGTGCATAAAGGGGGTGAGAATAAAGCTGGGGCCAGAGTTTTAAGCAGAGGCTGTCGTGACAGCACAAGGGGTGATGGCTGGAACTAGAAGAGAGGGATTCAGACGGGAGAGAAGGAAGAAATGGTTGACACTGAGGGTGGTGAGAGGCTGGCCCAGGTTTCCCAGGGAGATAGGAGATGCCCCATCCCTGGAACCATTGTAAGCCAGGTTGTTTGGGTCTCTGAGCAACCTGCTCTGGTTGCAGATGTCCCTGATGACTGCAGGGGGGGGTGGACCAGATGACCTTTAAAGGTCCCTTCCAATCCAAAGCATTTGATGATTCTAACAAGGATACAAAAGGGTAAACCAGACACTACCCCAGAAATCTGCTTCAGCTTTCATCCTGCTACTAACTGCAAGTACTGAGACAGAGAGGATGGAGATAGCAGGGGTCAGGACATTTCCTCCTGCTCTCTTCTAGCTGCCTTGGCTTGTATCAGATACGAAAGCATCCTTGAAGCACTGAGACAGGTCAGCATTAATGCTGAAGGAACATATGGCTCATGTACCTGCCTGATGTATGTCTGGGCAGCAGCACCAGTCTGAACAATTAATCCTTGTCAACAGCACATGTTGACTGCATTAAGCAACTCTTCACATGGAATGGAAGAGCTGTCATAGATACAGGGCTCTGTAAACGCTCCAGACGCTCGCACAGGGCATCAGCACCAAATCTAAATGCAGGAGGCACAGCCTGCATCATCATCATCATCATCCTCCCAACAGGCAGCTTTCCAACTGAAGAAAAGAAGGCTTTGTTATACATTACAACAGCAGAAAGCATGGCTAAGGCAGAGGTATCTGAAAAGAAAGGCCAAGCAAGACCAGCCTGTAAGATCTGCCTTCCAAACAGCTGTGTCCTGTGCTTGGACAGCAGCCAGCAGTGCTGGAGATGTGGGCACCCCGGGGAGGAAACCGAAGGCTATCAAGTGTCACTGTGGAGATAAAGACAAAACTCCAGCTGAGGAAACCTCTCCAGGTAGGTGTGTGCTGGGGAGGGAGCTGCAGGCAGCAGGCACAGCTCACCACTCCTGCTTTCAGCAGCACACCTGCAAAGTGCTCACAACGTTCTGCTTGAGCAGGGGTGACAAAACCCTTCCCTCTGCCCAGCTTAGCATTTCTGTGCCATACCTCTGCTTGAGGGAATGTCCCAGGGGTTACTGAGAAACCCCTGCAAATTACCCACTGAGTAAATCTGCTCTTACATGATGCCTGCTATCCAACACAGAGTGATTGATTTATTTTCCAGCAGAGGCTGAGACAGGCATGGGAAAAGGGAATTTGGGTAAGTGTGTGGAGCAGGACTCTGGCTCCTTTATTACCTCGAAATGATTGGTGGGGGTGGGGGGGAAGGGATTGATTAAAGCACACTAATTCTTCTCCAAAGCCCCAAAGCACTGAGTAATTCATTTACAACAGGAGCAACTCTTACAGGAAGGAGATCTCCACATATCTATAGCACAAAACAGAGGAAGACCAGGCCCAGCCTACCTGAAATGTAAAACATTTGGCGATTTCAGGGCGATGTTCTGCATTCCAGAGCTTTTCCCACTGCTGCTGTGGAGCACTGTGCTCACAGTGACTCACTGCAGTTGTACAAAGGAGAGGAGGAAGCGAGGCCATTCAGAGCCCGTGCAGGAGGAAATGAAGCATGGCAAGCAAACACTATTTTTATCGGCGCTTTGTTTTGGGCAGCAGTTGCGGCGCTCGACTCCCAGCCCGGCGCTCGACTCCCAACCCCAGCCCGGTGCTCGACTCCCAGCCCGGCGCTCGACTCCCAACCCCAGCCCGGTGCTCGACTCCCAGCCCGGCGCTCAACTCCCAGCCCNCTCCTGGGAGGCTTCAGAGTCAAAGCGACGTCTCGAGTTGTAGCTCAAATGGTAGATTCACAGATTTACAGAATGGGTTGGATTGGAAAGGACCTTCAAGATCATCCAGTTCCAACCCCCCTGCCATGGGCAGGGACACCTCCCACCAGCCCAGGGTGCTCAAGGTCTCATCCAGCCTGGCCTTGAACACCTCCAGGGAGAAGGCATCCACAACCTCCCTCGGTAACCTGTTCCAACCACAACCTCCCTGGGCAACCTGTTCCACCCATGACCTCCCTAGGCAAGCTGTTCCATCTACAGCTTCCCTCAGCAACCTGTTCCACCCACAACCTCCCTGGGCAACCTGTTCCATCCACAACCTTCCTCAGCAACCTGCTCCATCCACAACCTGTTCCATCCACAACCTGCTCCATCCACAACTTCCCTGGGCAACTTGTTCCATCCACAACCTGTTCCATCTACAACCTCCCTAGGCAACCTGTTCCATCCACAACTTCCCTGGGCAACCTGTTCCATCCACAACCTCCCTGAGCAACCTGCTGCAGTGCCTCCCCACCCTCACTCGAAAGATTTCCTCCTAATCTCCAGTCTCAATCTCCCCGCTCCTCAAGCTTCAGTCCATTCCCTCTCATCCTATCCCTACAAGCCCTTGCAAAAAGTCCCTCCCCAGCTTTCTCAAAGGCCCCCTTCAGGTAGTGAAAGGCTGCTGTAAGGTCTCCCTGGAGCCTTCTCTTCTCCAGGCTGAACAACCCCAACTGTCTCAGCATGTCCCCACAGAGGAGGTTTTCCAGCCCTCTGATCATCTTTCTGGCCCCCTCTGAACATGCTCCTGCAGCTCCATGTCCCTCTTATGCTGGAGGCACCAGAACTGGATGCAGGGCTCCAGGTGGGGTCTCATGAGAGCAGAGCAGAGGGGTAGAATCACCTCCCTCTTCCTGCTGCTCACACTGCTTTTGGTGAGGCCCAGGATAAATCTTCTCATGAAGAAGCTGTTTCTTGGGTTGTTTTCCCTCCCTTCTGTTTCTGCAGCTATATCTTTGTGGGACAGGACTGTGTCAGGTTCCCCTGCCTGAGTTAGAAGACTGTGGCTACTTTGCCCTCAAGCTCTCTTAAAAAGCAGAGGCATTTCAGGAGAGAAACCACCTTAACCTTAGATATACTTCTTGTGGGTAAATTAAAGCCACTGAGGCAGTCAGAAATCAATTTTTTAGAATCACAGAATTATTTTTGTTGGAAAAGATCTCTAATCATCAAGTCCAACCATTCTCTAACTCTACCAAGGCTGGTGCTAAACCATGTCACTCAGCACCACATCTCTGCCTCTCCTAAACACCTCCAGGGATGGAGCTTCAGGCACCTTCCTGGAGAGCCTGTTCCAGTCTTTGAGAACTCTTCTAGTGAAGATGTTTCTTCAAATATAGGCTTAATTTAGGAAGGTTTCCAGCCTCACCTTTATAGCCACCCACTGAAAGACTGACAGGGGCTAGAAGAGAGCTTTTATATGTGGTGTTCCCACAAGGAAGTTTTGAACACTTGGGTGGCATGGCCATAGGTAAAAACATCACCTGGGAGAAGAAATCTCTCACCTATTTATTTTGCATTGCAATTTACAATCATAGAATTATTCTGGAAGGGACCACAAGGATCATCCAGTTCCAATCCCCCTGCCATGGGCAGGGACACCTCACACTAGATCAGGCTGTCNACCTCCATGCTGGACCTTAATATAGTCTCAGTGCAGACCAGTTCTGCAAGCCACACAACTCCCTATTTTGATAGCTCTGAGCATTGCTTAATTCTTGCCTCACTCTCTTTGACAGGGACTTTTAGCCCTTTACAGGAGAATGCTCCTCCTACAGGTGCTTTAACTCTGCCATGCTCCCTGTAGTATTGGTTTTAGGCTGCTACTGTGCCACAAGAAAGAGGAGGTTTTCAGTTTCCAAAGCTCTAAAACAAACACTCAGTCCTCTTCCCTCTCCTCACTACACCATTTCTTTACAACCAAAATATCTGCAGTTCCTAAACAACTCACTTGTATGTTTTTAAACAGAGATCCTGATTTACCAGTTTGCTGGTGGCATTTGGGTAATGAGATGGAAAGTAGCACCATGGCCTTCAAATCCAGGGTGCTTTGCATTTGCAAAACAAAAGCTAAACCCAACACCCAGCCACCAACTAGCAGCTCAGGGGGAGAGGGAAAAGGGGCATGCAAACCTCAGCTGAGACACAAAAATCAGTTTTATTCTGGAGTATTTCAAAGGGAGCTCATCAAGCACACCACAGGATCAGGTCTTCTTTGGGAAGAAGATCTTAGATATTAGGAAGAAATTCTTCAGAGTGAGGATGAGGAGACACTGGGACAGGTTGTCCAGAGAGGTTCTGGATGTCCCCTCCCTGGAGGGGTTCAAGGCCAGGCTGGATGAAGCCTTGAGCAACCTGGGCTGGTGGGAGGTGGCCCTGCCCGTGTCAGGGGGTTGGAACTGGATGAGCTTTAAGGTCCCTTCCAACCTAAGCCATTCTATGATTCTATGAATAGTTTCTCAAGCCTTAACCTCATTCACCTCCAACTTCTGCACCCTTTGCACCTCCCTAGGCCTGAGTGCTTCAAGACCAAGCCCCACACTCATCCAACATGATGACTGCCCCTGTGCAAAGAGTATACAGAAATGCCTCTCCTCCAAGTAGCAGCAGCTAACCAGGATGTTCTTCAAACAGAAGAATGGCTCCAACCCCCCAATCACTGTCCAGATACATGAAGGTTCAAATCCATCTTCAAACACTTCATCAGTTTCACTGCCAGGTTACTGATGACCTTGCTTCTCCCATGTGCAATTACAATGAAACTTAGATAGAAAGATTACCCTGAGGTCTCTTATTCCTCTTCCGACACGAGTCTCAATCTCTACCAGCATTCTCCAGACCCTTTCAAACCATTCTAAGAATCTGTGAGTCTGAGCATGGGCAAGTGCAGAAGCAGTGATCTCAGGCTGGCCTTTTGAAGCACCCTCAGCACAAGGCTGGGTAGAAGCCTCTCATTCCACCTGCCCAAGGCAGTAACTGCACCCTGCAGTGCCTTGTAGTGCCTCCATTTGATTGCTGCCTCACAGACACTGCTGCCATGCAGAGGCCTGCCTGTGAGGCAGCAAGAAGCAATCCCACAGGTCCCACATCCCAGCTTTCCAAATGCTCAACAAATGAACTCGTGGCTGTGCCACCAAAGCTGCCACACCAGCTGTGCCCAGCCAGCACTCAGCCCTTGCCCAGGTGGGTGTCAGAGCCCCTGGTTTTCTGTACTAGAGCAAGCAGAGCCACCTTACCAGCACTTTGTATCAGCTGCTCATCATTTAATTTTACAGATGCCAGATGCCAAAGTTACCTCCAGCATTCACCCTGCTCATGTCTCCTTCCCTGCTCCTAATTGCATTTTGCTCCGAGTGGGGAAAAAAAGGTTCCCAAGCAGGACATTTCAGTCGCTTCCAGTTACATCCAAGCCTGGGTCTGCACCCATATGTCTGCGTGTGCTAAGCCTCCACGTGCTTCAAGACAGCAAAAAGCACTCTGCAGGCTCTGCTGAGCTGAAATGCCTGCGAGCAAAACATCCCAGGGCTTGTTTTGCACTGTCACGAGCTGTAATGGCAGTGACCAGCAAGCGTACAGGCGCTGAGGCACCACCAGAAGAAGGAAAAGTTTGCTTTGATATCCAACACTTTGTTCCAGAGTATAAAAGGGACTTTGAGCACTTCCCTTTCCTGCCAGACAGGCAGAGAGTGACTGGAGGAACCTCTGCAGAGCTCTTCTGTGATTTACTCTTGTAGTTACAGTGCCATAATGACCCACAGATACTGTCACTGGAGCAACATGACCTTCTCCAGCTTGCCACATGCTGCTGTCAAATTATTTACTGGTTGCATATTACAAAGGGATAATTATCCTGTCAAGTTCCCCACAGACAGAAAAAGGCACTTCCATTTGTAGCCAAAGATTGGGATTACAGTGCCAGGCAATGCAGAAGCTAAAGGAATCAGAGAATGGTTTGGGTTGGAAAGGACCTTAAAGATCATCCAGTTCCAACTCCCCTGCCATGGGCAAGGACACCTCCTACCAGCCCAGGTCGCTCAAGGCCTCATCCAACCTGGACTTGAACGCCTCCAGGGAGGAGGCATCCACAGCCTCCCTGGGCAACCTGTGCCAGTGTCTCACCACCCTCACTGGAAAGAATTTCTTCCTCATCTCCAGTCTCATTCTTCCCTCTTCCAGCTCAAAGCCACTGTCCCTCGTCCTGTCACTCCCAGCCCTTGTCAAAAGTCCCTCCCCAGCTTTCCTGCAGCCAGCTTCAGGTACTGGAATGCTGCTCTAAGGTCTCTCTGCAGCCTTCTTTTCTCCAGGCTGAACAGCCCCAGCTCTCCCAGCCTGTCCTCACAGGGGAGGTTCTGCAGGCTTCTGATCATCTTGGTGGCCTCCTCTAGACCCTCTCCAGCAGTTCCATGTCCCTCTTACGCTGAAGGCGCCAGAACTGGATGCAGTGCTCCGTGTGGGGTCTTGTGAGAGCAAGAAATTCAGTGCCATTTCTTTCAGTGTCCATTTGTGTTCATTTTGTATTTCAGTGACTTCAGGTGCTGGAGGCTTTGGGGATTTGAGAGACTCTCTGTCTTTTCTGGAAGCTGTTCTGCTACTGCACTGCACAGATCACACAAAGATCACACAGGGTCCTTACACACCATCTCCTTCTACAGAATTTCATCCTTTCCTCCTGTCTTTGCTTCCTTTTTTTATGCAACAGTAACTGCTCAAGCTCCTGATATTGTTTCTTTGATGGCCACTCCTGTCCTGTGCTGTCTCTTCTTCACAGCAAGCCTGCACAACACAAAACTCCAACCCAAGTGTTAAGTTTTTAATAGAAGTATTCCTACTCCATGCCAATAAAATGCTTCAAGCACCTGTAATTAAACAGTCTGGAGACAGATCTGCTCATTAGTACATTCAAAATATCTGACAGGCTTTCAAAGAAAAGAAAAAAAAAAAAGAGGGACACACACACACACACAATTGTTCAGTGTTGTTAAGTCTCTAACTGCAAGGAAAATGAAGTTATCTCCAACAGCCCCCAGGGAACTGGCAGTGAGTGGGGACTCAGGGAGGAGAGGAAGCCTGCCAGTCACACTTGGGGTTGGCTGATCTGAGGGGGTGGACTGGAGGGGAGGGGTCCTGGTTTCTCTAAGATGCTGGAACTTTGAAACAAAAGTTTTGTTTTGTTTTGCCTCAATCTGTGTGCTATCTGGAAGCTGTGCCTGGAATTCCTTCTGCTCTGGTATTTTGTCTATCTGTGTCAGTAGGTGTGCTCAGCATATGCAACCATCTGCCTCATCAGAAATCTATAAGCAGCAAATTGCTTTGCATGCATTTCAAAATTGGAATGTAAGGATGTGGAACAGCAATTATTAAAACAAGATGTTAATAGGAGAAAGGCCAATTTATTTTTACTTTAAAAAAAAGGTAATTTAATCCAAGAATTGTCTGGAGTCTGTTTAATGGGCAGGGCTCGGCCGAGCGTGCCGGGGCCGGTGAGCCAGGCACAGAGGCAGCAGGGAATGCTGGCTGGTCCCTTCCCACTCACAGAATCACACAATTGGAGAGACCTCAAGGATCATTCAGTTCCAAACCCCCTGCCATAGGCAGGGACACCTCACACTACATCAGGTTGCTCACAGCCACATCCAGCCTGGCCTTAAACACCTCCAGGGATGAGGCTTCCACCACCTCCCTGGGCAACCTGTGCCAGTGTCTCACTACCCTCATGGGGAAGAACTTCTTAACATCCAATCTGAATCTCCCCACCCAGTTTCACTCCATTCTCCCCAGTCCTATCACTACTCAACATTCTAAAAAGTCCCTCAGCAGCTTTCTTGTAGTCCCCTTCAGGTACTGGAAGGCCACAATAAGGTCACCTGGGAGCCTTCTCTTCTCCAAACTGAACAATCTCAACTCTCTCAGCCTGTCCTGCTCCAGCCCTCTGCTCGTCCTTGTGGCCCTTCTCCGGACACATTCCAGCACCTTCAGATCTTTCCTGTAATAGGGGCTCCAGAACTGGACACAAGAGCTCCAGGTGGGGTGTAGAGGGGGAGCTTCCCAGGAGGATAGGCTGTCTGCCCAGCAGATGGGAAAGACTCAGCAGTGGCTCAGAGCCTTCCAGATGGGAGAATAGGTCTTGCATGTCCACACCGGGGAAGTGCAGAAACTACCCTGCTCCTACAGCCCACCTCTCAGAAGATGATGAGTCTCAAAGGCAATGGCCTCCAGCTCTTGCTGGCAGAAGCAAACACCCAACCTGATAAGAAATTCTAATGCACAATTATCTTCCAAAACTCTCAGCTTGGGTTAGAAGTTGAGAGATGAACTTCACAGAGGCTTTCAAGCACCAGCAAGTCAACATATAGCTGGTAAGAGCAGCTGCAAGTGACAGCAGACTGTCACATCAAAAGGCTGGAGCAACACTCTTCTCTTTCAAGAGCTGTGCTGGGGCATTTGCACTGTTGCTTGCTAAACACCTACAGCTTGTATGATCAGAAACACTGCGATGGTTCTGCTCCCTTCTCAGACATCTTTAATGCAAAACGCTGTTACAAAACAGCTTTTGCAGGCTCCCAAAGCAAGCACTTCTTGGAAACAGGACTCAGAAGCCAGAGTTAGGAGTGAGGATCCAGGTTTTTGAGTTGAGATAAACAAAATCTTTGTGCTAATTTACCATTGGCAAGCTGTGTGTTGAGCAAGAAGGCAAAGAAAACTTCCCCCAGTGCTCTGCTAGGCAAATGGAAGCACAGGCAACAGTTCCAAGCAATTCACAGCAGTATTTTTCCATTGCCATTATGAAAGGCATCTTAAGCATTTTATTTCTTTATAAACATTTAACTGGAGGGCTTTGGTTCCCCCATCTTAACCCCCCCCACAGGCTGACCTGTTTCCCTCACCTGCATGAAGCAGCAGGGAACTCCTGCTAGATGCTGGACAAAGTTCTTTGGCCTTGATAAGCAGAGTTCCAGCAATGCATGTCCTCAAAAACCAAAGAGAACTCAGGCAGGCTTCATCCTGAAAGCCATCAGTGACCTCCTCACACTGCCTTGTTCCTGCCCTGCAAACCCAGACTAACAGGAGTCACCCAGCTGGCTACTGCAGAGCATGCACAGCTCCTTTTGCACTGAAATCAGAGCAGCTGCAGCAGCTCTCCTATGAGGACAGGCTACAAGAGTTGGGGCTCTGCAGCCTGGAGAAGAGAAGGCTTCCAGGAGACTTTAGAGTAGCCTTCCAGTATCTGAGTGGGGCCTACAGGAAGGCTGCAGAGGGACTTGTCATAAGGGTGCCTAGAGACAGGACAAGGGGGAATGGTTTGAAGCTGAGGGAGCATAGGGTTAGACTGGATCTCAGGGAGAAGTTCCTCAGTACAAAGGTGGTGAGACACAGAAACAGGTTGCTCAGAGTCCTTGTGGATGCCTCCTCCCTGGAGGTGTTCAAACCCAGGCTGGATGAGCCCTTGGGCAACCAAATTTAGTTGAGAAGTGTCCCTGGGCAGGGCAGGGAGGTTGGAGTAAATGGTCTCTGAGGTCCCTTCCAACCTAAGCCATTCTGTGATTCTGGAGAGACTTTTCGGGTGAAAAAAAAATTCTGCTTCTTCTTCCTCAAAGAATTAAATTTGAAACCTGAGGATGCCTGAAGATGCAGGTGAGCCTGGCAGTGACTGTTTTGTCTGTGTAACAGACCTCCCCAGTTTTGGCTGACCAGTTTGAAGGGTGGCACATTGTTTGCTCCTGCTGCAGGCTCTGAAAGCCTCCTTATGGCGAGGGACTGAGTGAGTGCTCTGTTGGAGACACAGCTTTTATAATTAACTCTGCGGATTGATTTCTGCAGAAATCATTCTTTACCCCTGGAATTCCCTGCTCCCAGACTGGCCTCTACTCAGCCACATTGTTTAAGAGGTTACCTGGGACTCAAGTGCATTAAATCTCAGTTTCATCTTTGCAACCACAGCAATACCTTGAATTAAGTTTCATACAGCACATTTCTGGGTGACATCGATAGAGTCACTTGAGTTTCAGAGACTTATTGTAATTGCTGATTGACTCCACTGTGAGTTCAGCATTTTCCTGGAGAAACCCCCTCTAAGCAAAAAAAAAAACAAAAACAAAAAACACCAACCAAAAATTTAAAAAAAATCAACAGATAATGGTAGATTAAATCTGTATTTTGTCCTTAATTCACACATTTGCTCAGCACAGCCACCTAAAGAGACTCGAGGAGCGCAGCTGCGAATCTTGCCAGGAATAAACTGCAAAATAAACAGATAACTGCCTGCAAAAGGAAACATTTCTGACTGCTTTATACCTAGAGGTTCTTACAGAACAAGGAAAGTTTGGGGAGGGTGCAGTGATGCTGTTGAGGAGGATGGAAGTGTGCTGTGTCACTTCAGACTGGCACAAGCCAGATTTCTGTATTGTGAGGAGAAAACACAGATGCCATTTGTAAAACAGTTTAGACAAGTGCCCCTCATTATCTCTCAGGATCTGCAACATGTTTAAATACTCTGAGAGCATTAAGGAATCAACCAGAGAACATGTAATGGAACTTAAAAGCCCTCTTTCAAGTGCTACAAACATCTATAGTGTCATTTCCTAATCTCTTGGTGACAACCCCGAAATTAAAGTAGACTGTGGAGTGGAGCATCTAAAACTGCAGGCTTGGAGGTTTGGATGTGACCTTTGTGCAGCCCAAATCCTGTAGTTATAGGCCTGCTCCATTTGTAGATAATCAAAGCTTCCAGTGTCTGTTAAATATATTATCCATAATCCCTGAAGCCAAAGGTTAACAACTGCACTTCAGCAGCTTTGAGGACTGCTTTGGGGACTGGAGTTTGCTCATTATTTCATGTTGACTGGCAGAGTGTTTATTTTATAAAGGAGATTTATTTAAATAGGTAGGTTGTTGGAAAAGCAAAGATAGAAGAGTTTGAAATACACACAATTTCAGCATTGAGGAGGAGAAAACACCCCCACAGACTTGGACAACTACCAGAAACATTTAGATTCAAAGCAAAGCTCTCTTTAAGGTGATGATTTTTCCCAAGCATCAGCGTTTGCTTGGAACAGCACACATCAGACACACGGATTTTGGTGAGAACTCAAAGCATTCCACCCAGCCTAGCTGGTTCCTGTAGGAAACAGCAAGACCTTCTAGCAGGTAAGATGTATTTTTTAAAAGCTTTTCCTTCCACATGCTTTGTTCCCACTCTAAGAATTGACCTTTGGTTTTCATGAGCCATAGACACCACTTGCCCCAGATGCAGGAGGCACAGAACTGCACAGCCAGCAGAGCTGAGGCACAGCCCCAGGGACTGACACAAGGAGTGTGACCCACATGTGCTGGCAGCCCAGCAGGCAGCCCTGTGCTGCCTGCATCCAAAGCAGGGAGAGCAGCAGCACAGGGAGGGGATTCTCCCCCTCTGCTGAGACCCCACCTGCAGCACTGCCTCCAGTTCTGGTGCCTCAGATTTATGAGGAACATGGAACTGCTGGAGAGGGTTCAGAGAAGGCCACCAAGATGACCAGAGGGCTGGAAAACCTCCCTTATGGGGACAGGCTGAGAGAGTTGGGGATGTTCAGCCTGGAGAAGAGAAGGCTGCAGGGAGACCTTAGAGCAGCCTTCCAGGACCTGAAAGGGTCTACAGGAGAGCTGAGGAGGGACTTTTGACAAGGGCTGGGAGTGATAGGACAAGAGGGAATGGATTGAAGATTGAGGAGAGCAGATTTAGATTGGAAATTAGGAAGAAATTCTTTCCAGTGAGGGTGGGGAGACACTGGCACAGGTTGCCTAGGGAGATTGTGGATGCCCTCTCCCTGGAGGTGTTCAAGGCCAGGCTGGATGAGGCCTTGAGCCACCTGGGCTGGTGAGAGGTGTCCCTGCCCACGGCAGGGGGGTTGGAACTGGATGATCTTTAAGGTCCCTTCCAACCCAAACCGCTCTATGAATCTGTGAAGCACAAAAGTGCACCCCAGCAGGACAGAAGACCTCCTAGATAGTACTTAATATTTTATATTCAGATTCCTATTTTAGAATCATCAAGGTTGGAATCTTCACCCTGTCACTTAAGACTAATAAAAAGGAAAAATAGTTCTGCTCTTCAAGCTTCCTGCACCTACTGCCTCCAAACTCCCCTCCTGCTGAGGCAGGGACAGATGAACATATTTCTCTTCCTTTCAACTGGTTTTAAAAAGGCCAATAAATATGGGGAAGCCTGTACAAATTCCAAATAATCCTGATATAATAGACCTTACTTTCATCAAATGTCACTGGACTGATTTTTGGAGCGTGTATTTTCCACCAGCTCCTCGTTAACAACAGCAGCTTGTTTGTCTGGTTTAGATCTGAATTTCCTGCCTGCATTCAAAGATGGAAATTACAAGAGCTGACAGTGCACTGTAGTCTTCAGGGGTTCATCCAAGTATCTGGTTGCTGACATTTGAAACATCAGGGCTGTCAAAATGGAAGAGAGTCTAGCACCTAGAGAAACTTCATTTGCTTGTTTCCTTTAGAAGGTTATTAATTAAAAGGTGGTTTCAGCCAGGTTCAGACCCTTCACATATTGCCAGCTTCCCTTCAGTTTGCTCTACGAAGATCTTTGTTTTTTTTCTTTTTATATTATATTTATATTCTACTCAGGCAAAACATAACTTATCTATAATTCATCTTAGAGCATGCACAGGAGCGGTGGTAACAACTTCAGAAGACATCTCCCTGCGACACAACTGTGCACACTAAACCAGCAAAGCCTCCCCACTTTACTGTCTTGCTGGTTACTTGAATGCTTTGGCCAAATGAAATTAGAGCTATTAAGTGAAACAGGATTTTTTCCCTCCCTCCCTCATTCCTTTGTCATGTACTTTACAGTGGCTAGCTCTCCACGCCTACACTGCATTTCCTTCTCTACAGGTATGTGCTGGTTTGAGGCTAATTGGAATATTTTAATGAGAAAAATTAGATGCTAGGCTGTGAAAAGCAAACACTGGTGGTGTCTGCTGCACTCACAGGCTTGCTGAGATGTATAAAGACAAGGACACAAACATAGATAAGACAGAGTCTCTGCTGGAGTTGATGTGTCTTCTCCCTGGCTTTCTGCTCTTAACCCAACTCATCACTCTGCTTCTAACCCCCCTTGCCCATCCTCCAAACTCACCTTGCACCTAAGCCAGACCCTGGGGTAAGGTAGAGGGGTGGAAAGAAGGTGGAAGGGTGGTTGGGAGCCCCTCCTGTGGAGACCGATTTCTGGGAGGGGGATTGTGTTTCTGTATTACCTTTAACTTGTGTATTTCTGTAACTATTCATGGATATTGTGTAAATCTCTGCTTGTAAACTGTGCTAAGCTGTAAACAGAGCTTCAGTCCTTAACTTCCAGCTGGCTGAGTCTAGTCTGGGGGATTTTCATAGAGTAGGAGGGGGTGGGTAACTCCCAAACCATCACAAGGTACTAAGGAAAGAGTGAAGCTCTGCAGTAAGTCCATATACAGCACTAAGAGGCCAAGATGTGCACTGAGCAGGCCCAGCTGCCCAGTTTGTTAGGGTATGACTTATGTTCTTATTGCTCTTCCTCACCTGTGGGCACAGGGCTTCAAGCTGGCTGGCTGACATGCGAACCAATTTCACTCCTTCCTCATTGTTGGAGATGGAACAGGCCAAGTTGGCCACCTGTGTGGGAGAAAACACAACACAGATGTTAGAACTGGGGTTTACTTCCCCTTGTAGGAAACCTTTTACCTGCTCCCAGCAATCACCACTAACCCATCATGGAGTCTTGATGCCTCTTTGCTGGAGGTGTTCAAGGTCACAACTGGATGAGGCCTTGAGCAACATGGTCCTGTAGGAGGTGTCTCTGCCCATGGCAGGGTGTTTGGAACTGGGTGATCTGCGAGGTCCCTTCTAACAGATCTGTGACCCTGTGAGCTACAGGGCCTTCAGGTTTGCTCACAACCCCTCAGTTTTGTACCACTGTGGAGATGTGTTCCTTCTCTGGCATAACATCATAACACATCAGGCCAGAAACCCACAGTCAAGCAGAGAGGGCAGACAGATTGCTGTTACCACTGACTGGGTGAAGCTCTCTCCAGCCAAATGTACAGGAGCATCACTGGCAGCCCTTGCAGTTCCAGCTCCAAAGCCTATTCCCAATAGAGTGAGAAAGCAGTAACCACAAAACTCAAAAACCCAATCCAGCTCTCAGGCATCTGAGGATTAAGGGTTCTAAGGGGGGGCTGCCTTTTTCTTGCAACATTTCTACATACTTCTGCGTGTCAGAAGGACAAGGAGGCTCATCAAGCAATTCAGCCATGCAAGTGGTGCAGTGGGGTTGCAAAGCTCAAGCTGTTCTGCTGATGCTGCACAGAGCACACCTCTGTGACAGGACACAGAGATGGGAAGGAGCTGGCTTCAACTCTGCTATGAGGACAGGCTGAGGGAGCTGGGGTTGTTCAACTGGGAGAAGAGAAGGCTCCAGGAGGACCTTAGAGCTGCTTTCCAATACCTGAAGGAAGCCTACAGGAAGACTGGAGAGTGACTTTTCATAAGGGTATCCAGCAACAGGGCAAGGGAGAATGGCTTTAAGCTGAGGGAGAGTGGTGTTAGGCTGAATTTTAGGAAGAAGTCCTTCAGTCTGAGGGTAGTGAGACTCTGGAACAGGTTGCCCAGGGAGGCTGTGGATGCCTTCTCCCTGGAGTTGTTCAAGGCCAGCTTGGATGAGGCCTTGAGCAGCTGAGTTTAGTTGAGAGGCATCTCTGCCCATGGTGTGGAGGTTAGAGTAGATGATCTCGAAGGTCCCTTCCAACCCTTCTGTGATACCTGCGTACTGCTAATCTGCTCAGAGACTGCAGTATCAGCCAAGTGCTCCTCCAGCTATGCTTCAATTCATCAAATAAAACCATTGGCTGGTACAGGGGTTCTGGAAGATCCCATCCACGATTCTCCAAAACTCCAAGAGCAACCTATGGTGCTAAAAACTTCACTCCAAGACCTTGACCTGCTGCACAGCAGCATCCTGAACTAGGTCATCCCGAAACAGGAGACTTTTTGTAAACACCTGCCTTTTAACAGCACAAGGGAAGGGGACAGCACAGAATTTTTTGGTAAATGAAGATATTCCTCATATTGGAGCTACTCTCAGGGGAGGGAAGTCTGAAGCAAGTTGCATTGCTTGGCTGACAGGTGAGTGACAAGCACGTTATTCTGAGCCAGCTGAACACAGAGAGCTGTAAAAATAGCACCAAGTGAAGGCAGACGAACACCGAGTGCTGTCCTTTCAGAGACACAGCAACCTGCAAAACCCCTCAGCAGTGTGCTCTAAGAGCATCACCACGAGCCAGCAGACGCTCAGCAGCACCACTGAACCAAACTTCTCCAGCCACTTTTCTCTCTAGGCTGGGGAAATTCCATTCTCCCTTGTGTTAAGCTGCCCTGCACATTCATACACAAGCCATTCTGAAGTCGTATCTGCAGGCCCCGTCCCATGCTTTGCCCCCTCCCCAAGCCACTCCCTTATGGCAGTTCACACGGATCATACAGTATCACCAAGGTTGGAAGAGACCTCAAAGATCATCAAGTCCAACCCACTACCACAGACCTCCAGACTAGACCATGGCACCAAGTGCCACATCCAAATCTGCCTTGAACACCTCCAGGGACGGTGACTCCACCACCTCCCTGGGCAGCCCATTCCAGTGGGGAATGACTCTCTCAGTGAAGAACTTTCTCCTCCCCTCCAGCCTAAACTTCCCCTGGCACAGCTTGAGACTGTGACCTCTTGTTCTGGTGCTGGTTGCCTGAGAGAAGAAAGCAACCTCCTGCTGGCCACAACCACCCTTCAGGTAGTTGGAGACAGCAATAAGGTCTCCCCTGAGCCTCCTCTTCTCCAGGCTAAACAATCCCAGCTCCCTCAGCCTCTCCTCATAGGGCTTGTGCTCGAGGCCTCTCACCAGCCTCGTTGCCCTTCTCTGGACACGCTCAAGCACCTCAATGTCCTTCTTAAATTGAGGGGCCCAGAACTGGACACAGTACTCAAGGTGTGGCCTAACCAGTGCAGAGTACAGGGGGAGAATGACCTCCCTGCTCCTGCTGGCCACACTATTCCTGATGCAGGCCAGGATGCCATTGGCCTTCTTGGCCACCTGGGCACACTGCTGGCTCATGTTTAGGCGGGGGTCAATCAGCACCCCCAGATCCCTTTCTGTTTGGCTGCTCTCCAGCCACTCCGACCCCAGCCTGTAGCTCTGCATGGGGTTGTTGTGGCCAAAGTGCAGCCCCCAGCACTTGGATTTGTTGAAAGCCATCCCCTTGGACTCTGCCCATCTGTCCAGGAGCTCGAGGTCCCGCTGCAGAGCCCTTCTGCCCTCCTCTGTCCCACAAACCATCAACCATGTGCCAATAGACCTGAGTAGTGTTTTTCCATCAATCCCATCATTAATTTGAGGACCAAAAACCCCAAGTGCAGAGCCTCTTCCTCCCTCCAGTTGCCCAAATCATGTTCCAAAGGACAGAACACAGTCTGCTGTCAAGGAGACAGGTTTCCACCACTGACCAACCAAGTAAACACATGCAACAGCATTTCTTTGGATGAGGAGAAAGTCTCTCCTGAGACCTTATTTTCAGTGCTGGGTCCACCTCTGAAGCCCCAAATACTAGAAGGACATCAAACCTTCTGGAGCAGGTCCAGAGGAGACCATGAAGATGATCAGGCTGAAACCTCTCCTGTGAACACAGGCTGAGAGAGTTGGGGCTATTCAGCATAGAATCATAGAATCATAGAATGGTAAGGTTGGAAGGGACCTCAAGGATCACCCAGTTCCAACCCCCTGCCATAGGCAGGGACACCTCCCACTAGCACAGGTCACTCAAGGCCTCCTCCAACCTGGCCTTGAACACCTCCAGGGAGGGAGCAGCCACAACCTCCCTGGGCAACCTGTGCCAGTGTCTCACCACCCTCACTGCAAACAACTTCCTCCTAATACCCAGTTTCAATCTCCCCTCTGCCACTTCAAACCCATTGCCCCTTGTCCTGGCATTGCAAGACTTTGTCAATAGTCCCTCCCCAGCCTTTCTGTAGCCCCCTTCAGATACCAGAAGGCTACTCTAAGGTCTCCTGGAAGCCTTCTCTTCTCCAGGCTGCAGAGCCCCAACTCTCTCAGCCTGTCCTCATAGCAGAGCTGCTGCAGCCCTCTGAGCATCTTGGTGGCCTCCTCTGGACCCGCTCCAACAGTTCCATGTCCTTCCTCTGCTGGGGGCTCAAGAACTGTACACAGTACTCCAGATGAGAGACCTTAGAGCAGCCTTCCAGGACCTCAAGGGGGCTACAGGAGAGCTGGGAAGGGACTTTTCACAAAGGCATGGAGTGACAGGACAAGGGGCGATGGCTTCAAACAGACAAAGCTTGATAGAGATCAGACATTAGGAAGAAATTTTTCCCCATGAGGGTGGTGAGGCAGTGGAACAGGTTGTCCAGAGATGTAGTTGGGGCTCCATGCCTGGAATGGTTCAAAGGCAGGTTGGATGGGGCCTTGAGCAAGCTGGTCTGATAGGAGGTGTCCCTGCCCATGGCAGGGAGATTGGAACTGGATGATCTTTAAAGTTGCTTCCAACTCAAACCATTGAGTTTTCATAATTCTATGAAAACAAACTCCTGCTGACAGACCACACAGCATCACCATGACAAAACACTCTGCCAGCTGTCAGAAATATTAGTGCCCTACTCCTCAACTTCCTTTTCCACCAGTTTCTGCAGACAAGACCTACATAATAAGAAATGGAATCAAGGAGTAAGGCTTCAGTTCCTTGTAAGGTCGTGCAGTTTGCACCCAGCTCAGCTGAGGCTCTTTTCTCTCTCCTTTCTGGTGCCACATTTGCTGCAGGCTCTGGCTCAGCTCCTCTCTGCATGGCACTACCACCACGAGCTGTAATGCCCTATCAGGAAGGGATTTCAGTTTGGCCACAGGGGCATCTTTCCCTCTGTAGCTCTTCCATGGCTTAAAGCTCCAGCTCACAGCGAGCTGCTGTATATCAGGCTTTTGTTTAGAGGCTCCAAAGAATCAAAAGCCACAGAGATGCCATGATTTAAAAGTCAAATAAAGAGTTTGCTGTTGCTTTAAGCACAGGTCATATTTTTGAGAACCACCAGTTTGCCAATATTTTTTATGGTCCATATTTCCACACCGCTCCTGCCTCCGCGGCAGCAGCCACAGCCTCTAGGAGAGAGAACTCCACAAAGCTCTATTGAGCAGGAGCTGAATGAAAGGGACATTGAAGCACGACAAAATCAGCCTCGCCGCTATCTGGAGATGTTGTGCTCTCTCTCAAGCCAAGTGTGATGAATCAAAGCACACAGAGACCCTGCTCTGTCTGAATACAGAGAGGCAAAGAAGTTGCTAATAGAGCATCCCTGCCATGGTATGATGAAATTTTGGGGCTGGGTTTTTTTTCTTTTGGTTTATTTTTTTTGCACAGTCATTTTTGAACAGTCATTTTTCTCCTGAATACCTCACTGATGGCAATTCTTCTGCAGAAAGGGCCTGGCTGGGCCTGCCAAGCTCGATGAAAGAAGTGTGTGTGCTTCCCTGACTGAGGGGCTTTGGCAGTTCAAGACAATCCAACTGCTGGCTGCCACAGCCCATCCTAGCGCAGCATCTCCCAATCTCCACACTTTGTCGCAGCATGCTGGGCCAAAAGAAAGCTAACTCACTCTGGAGGGTGACTTGCTCTGCCAGAGCAGCAGCCTCACTTCCCAGCCAGCTATTTGCTAAACATCAGAGCGAAGCAGGGATGTGGCAGCAGCAAGAGGTGACTGTGGAGCACGACGTGTCCCTCAGTTTGCAGCAGCTCAGCATTTACTGCACTCCTGGGAAGACTCTGTCAAGCTACTGGGAAACACTCACAGAGCTCTTAAAGCTTGAAATGGAAGAGCTGTGTCAACTAATTAATTGAGTAGTAAATGACATTGCAGGGAGGTGTTCTCAAGCACCATTATCAGGTGCTCTATAGCTGTATCTGGAGGAGGCCCAACAATAAGGCTGGAGATGGACTTTTGAGAAGGGCTTGTGATAGGACAAGGGGGAATGGCTCTGAGCTGGAACAGAGGAAATTGAGACTGGAGATCAGGAAGAAATACTTGAGAGTGAGAGTGGGGAGACACTGGCACAGGTTGCCCAGGGAGGTCGTGGATGCCCCCTCCCTGGAGGTGTTCAGGGCCAGGCTGGATGAGGCCTTGAGCAATCTGAGCTAGTGGGAAGAGTTCCTGCCTGTGGCAGAGGGGTTGGAACTGGATGATCTTTAAGGTCCCTTCCAACCTAAACTATTCTGCGAATGTATGAATTCTAGAACTGCATGGACCACCTGAGATGGATGCTTGGGTGAGTAAGAAATTTCATCTTCAAAGTACCTGAAAGAAGCCCTCATCAGTAACCCACTGATAGCTTCCAATTCCCTGTCTGGAGAGAGGACAGGGCACTGCTCTCAAGAGTTACTCGAGAGGCACAATACGCAGGACTCCGCAGCTAAGATCAAGATCAGGCACCACCAAATTTGTTTTAAGGCATGCAGAGCACTCACAAATCAGACATTTCTAAAACCTCCAAATGAAACAGAGCACCTCAAGCAAACAAAATTTCTCCTTAAATCAAACAGAAAGGGAATAGCTTCTCCACGTCTCCACCAACGTAGCTGACTGACACAGTAAGTGGTCAGCCTTGATTTAGAAAGAACACTTGTGCTGGAGAGCAAAACAGCAATTGAATCCCTGCTGCATTTGTTCATTCTTACCATTCAACATCATCAAGCCCCTTTACATAAGCACGACTGGCACAGGCATCAAAGGAGACCAAAAAAAAAAAAGTCGCCAATAATGTAATCAGCCATAACGAGCAATCTCTTGAACAAAGTTAAAAATACCCTGGGAAGGAAGACAGGCTGGAGAAAGCAGACTGACGCCGTTCAGATACCTCTTCAGCACTGACACATCCATTTCAAGCATCTTCTGCTGCAGCATCCAGGCTCTCTCACTTCACAGAGTACACAGCCAGCTCCCAGAGGTGGCTTCGCCGGACCCTGCCAGGCAGGATGGACCCAGAGCAGCTGCCCACGGATAGCTGAAGGAGCTGAAATTCAGCCCCAGTGACAAAAGCCCTGAGCAGCAGTGCACAGACACAACCATTTCCTCAAGCTGAACTCAGGAAGCGGTGCCAAGTAGAACTCAGAGCTGGATGAACTCATCTGAAAAAGTGGGTTTCATGCATTGAGCAGTTTTCAAACTCCAATCTGATTGGTATGAAGGATGACATCAGAGGACTGCGAGATGGGATGAGGCATTTACTGAGCTGGTTCCTTTCAGAGGCAGGTGCTACCTCCCTGCACAAGGTCAGTTAGCAGAATCACAGAATCACAGAATGTCAGGGGCTAGAAGGGACCTCCAAAGCTCATCCAGTCCAACCCCCCTGCCAAAGCAGGATCACCTAGACCAGATCACACAGGAACACATCCAGGTGGGTTTTGAATATCTCCAGAGAGGGAGACTCCACAGCCCTCCTGAGCAGCCTGTTCCAGCGCTCTGTCACCCTCACAGGGAAAAAAATTCCTCCTCATGTTTAAGTGAAACTTCCTATGCCTCAGCTTCCACCCATTGCTTCTTGTGCTGTCATTGGGCATCACTCAGCAGAGCCTTGCTCCAGCCTCCTGGCACTCACCCTGCACATATTTCTGAACATTGATGAGGTCACCTCTCGGTCTCCTCCAAGCTAAAAAAGCCCAGCAAGAAGGTAAAACTCCAATATGAAAAATATATTGCACCACCTGTCCCAGAGGGATTTCACCTCACATCCCAGTTAGTTTGCTTCTTCAGAATTTACTAATTGTAAGGAGGAAAAAAATCTTGATGTTTCTAAGGAAGTTTTATCCTCCATCAGTGGCACTTTGTCCCCCTGTGTTTGTGCTGGCAGCTGTTGGGAGAAATCTGCCTCCTCTAACAAAGGGCAAGTTCTACCTTTTGCACCTAAAATACACAGAATCACACAAGGTTAGGGGCTGGAAGGGACCTCGAAAGATCATTTAGTCCAACCCCTCTGCCAGAGCAGGATCCTTCTTCTCTGGAGACTTTCCAGGCCTGTCTGGATGTGTTCCTCTGTGACCTGAGCTAGGTTATGGTCCTGCTCTGGTAGAGGGGTTGGACTCAATGATTTCTTTGGGTCCCTTCCAACCCCTGACATCCTGTGAGTCTGGGATCACCTAGAGCAGATCGAACATAAAAAATCTTTTATTTCTTTCTTTTTTTCACTTGAAATTTGTTCAGATAATCACTGAAGAGCTGTGACTTCCAGGAAGGCAAAGCTTCGGCTACAGGAATTTTGGGGTTATCACTAAGCTTCTTAGGTGGTCTTCTTATAAGGAAGATGTAGTGAGGTGGGTGTCAGTTTCTTCTCCCTAGTAGCAAATGACAGGACAAGAGGAAGTGGCCTCAAGTTGCACCAGGGGAGGTTTAGGTTGGGTGTTAGAAGAAAAGGTTCTCAAAGACTGGAACAAGCTGCTCAGGGAGGTGGCTGAATCTTCATCCCTGAGTGTTTAAGATGTGCTGAGGGAGGTGGTTGAGCACCAGACTTGGCAGAGCTGGAGAATGGTTGGGCTCAATCATCTTAAAGGTCTTTTCCAACCAAAACAGTTCTTTGATTCTTACATAACACTGTTGGAAATAAGCAAGCAAAGTGCTGCAGCTTTGTACTGCTAAGCCTTCCCTGTGCACAGACATCCTGGCTCAGGCAGAGAGGTTATTTCACACAGAGCTGTTCACTCAAGGATCAACAGGCTGCTTGTTCAATGAGAGGCAAAAAACACAAGAGGAAAAAAACAGAGCTAGAATCTCTAACCCACAAAATCATCTTTCCCAAGGCTTTCAAAGGCTGACCATGAAGGTTGGTACCAAAGGCTTTGCTTTGTGCATCTGTATTGACTCCAGAGATGCAACCTTGAGTTTCTTCTCCTTGTTTTCAGGTCATGTTGCCCAGGGAGGTTGTGGCTGCTCCCTCCCTGGCGGTGTTCAAGGCCAGGTTGGATGAGGCCTTGAGTGACCTGTACTAGTGGGAGGTGCCCCTGCCTATGGCAGGGAGTTGGAACTAGATGATGCTTGAGGTCCCTTCCAACCTTACCATTCTATGATTCTATGATTCTCTGTTTTTAGGACAGCTTCTCAGATAGGTCCAGCCCTCTTAAATGGTCGCTGGGTGCAATCCTCCAGCAATGGTGTAACCTGGAGGAGGCCCAGTAATGTGTTTATTGCTGCATAATTTAAGATGGGCAGAGCTGCCTCTGCCACAGCATTGTTATAAGGAAGGATAACATCAAACACTAACAGAATTCTGAGAGCCTGACTACTCAGAAACTGCAGCTGTAAACACAGCAGTGCAGAAATAAAGAGTTTTGAGATGGTCTCACCACTGAAAAACTTTTTTTTTCAGTTTGGCACTAACCTGTGGCCTCTCCAAACATCAGTTTGGAGGGGATACACAAACTTTTGCTCACAAGCCTTGGTGCAAAATTAACAAACCCATTCACATCCATTTACAGCCCATTCATACTGGGGGAAGCTCAACATCATGGAAACAAACATTTTCTAAGGTTTTCCTGGCATTTTACTTCCTGATTAAAGTACAAAACTTCTGCTTCTTGCTCTATATTTTCTTTTTTTACTGCTTTTCGTTTTACAACGTCTCCAGGAATGTAAATTCCCACTTTTAAGCAGTTTTAACTCACCCATTTTAAATGCAATTAAAAAAAAAAAAAAAAGACAGGCAACCATTCAACATCTTCCTCTTGAGGACCTGCTGAAGAAGAGTGCATCTGACATCCTCACAGAACACCAATACAGCACAGCTAATTTCTTCTCCCCCCTTCCTATTAAGAAAAGGGTCCAGATTCACTCCATGATGGTCAAAGCCCATGAAATTAATTTGTCAGCAGCAACAACTGTTCTGACAAAGCTAAGTGGCAACTAAGGGCTCTGAGGACTCACTGAAGAGATGTCAATTATGTAACTTCCATCCCTCTTTCCAAAAGGCTTTTATTATTCACCAGGCCCATACATTTATTCATTTGCTCGTACACTACAAGCATTATTCAAGACAAATGTGACCATTTTAACGTCCAGTCCTAAGAGGTACTGCATAAGGCTGTGTTCTAGCTGTGTACTCCTATAAACTCTTTGGTTTTGCTAATTATGAATCACTCAAAAGAGTTTCACTTTTCCAGTGCCTGGAGGGATGGCAGGAGGACTTCAGCTCAAGCCCACTGGGACTCTGGAGTAAGCTACCAGGAGTGAGGCTGTCAACTGTGTGATTTTTTGTGACTTAAGAGTGGCTGCAGCTCCACAGAAGGTACCTTGCAAGAGCTTCTTGTAGGCAACAGAATCATAGAACCATAGAATGGTAAGGTTGGAAGGGACCTCAAAGATCATCCAGTTCCAGCCCCCTGCCATAGGCAGGGACACCTCCCACTAGCACNGACTGAAATGGAGAGAACTATTTCCAGAGCTCTGCAGTCTCAATCTGGCTAGGAACACACTGGGGGGAAATTTCGGCTAGGTGGAACACAATTGGCAAGGAGAAAGTTTTCATCTTTGATTCAAAACTTTTAGCCAGTGAGAAATGAGGGGTTCAGGGGCTTGGATTTCAACAGGCTGGCAGCTGACTGAAAGAGGAAGGGGAAATCAGAGATGATACCTTCTGCTCCCTAGAATACTGAGGGCAACTGCTTAATGTTTTCATGGGTGACCACCTTTCTTTTGGAGTTAAATCTCAAAACCTGCACCTTTCACCTTGTGTCTGTGTATGTGAAAGTCTAAGTAAGGAATGCAGCTTTGCATTTGGCTCCTGAGCCGTCTCCAGCTACCTGCTGCCATGCTGGGCACAGCTGTCTTGTGAAATCCTGGCGAGCTCCTTCCAGCCCCCCCCAGGAAATGTCTCTCTCCAACACGTGCAGCCCCCACGTGATGGCAAAGTTTCATCAAGAAGGGAAGATTTTCACACAGTTGGGCAAAGCCAGAGCTTGTGCAAGATGACAAATTGAACTGGGCTCCGTTTACCGAGCAGCAAGTGCAGGAGGGAGAGCACATCTCTCTCTCTTGCCAAGAGGAAAGGTTTTCAATCAAAGAGAGGGGAAGAGGTGTTTGAAGGGAACTAATAGATCTAGAGAATAAAACACACCCCCAGCAGTAAAGTGCCAGCAGCACAGGAATACCTTTATTTCCAGACTGGTGGATTACCCTTCCCATAGGGCTGACAGAGAGCAGGGCTGGTGAAGGAACAGCAGTGTGCTACGTGGGCACCGTGTCCCTCGTCGATGCAGCTGTGGCAGCAGATGTAACTATTGGCACAGGGAGGATTCCTTCCTCAGACAAACAAGTTAAAGTGCTAAAATGTTGTTATAAGCACAAAACACATTAGTCAGAGGGGTCCCTCTGAGCTGCCATGATAGAAATCACCCCACTGGTATGTAACATAGACCTGATCTTGCTAAGCAAATCCTCATCTTGGATGGTTCTAAGCAAATAAAAGCACTTCTTGCAGTGATGTTTGGACAGCACCTGAAGAACTATCCTTAGCCTGCAGAAGAGAAGGCTCAGGGGAGATCTAATCACCACCTTTCAGTACCTGAAGGGGCCCTGCAAGAAGGCTGCAGAGAGACTGTGTACTGCACAAGGGCTGCAGTGATAGGATGAGGAGCAATGGTTTGAAATGAGAGCAGAGCAGATTTAGATCGGATGTCAGGAACAAGTTCTGCACCATGAGGGTGCTAGAACAGGTTGCCTAGAGAGATGGTTGAGGACCCATCCCTGGAGATATTCAAGATCAGACTTCAGGTGGCACTGGTAGCCTGATCCAGTTGCTCAACAGGACTCTGAGCAACCTGATCTAGTTGAGGATGTCACTGCTTACTGCAGGTGGGTTGGACTAAATGACCTTTAGTGGTTCCTTAGAACCCAGGTGATTCTGAGTCTATGACAACAAATCCCCTGTGCTTACCAAAGCAAACCTCTGCTATGAGGACAGGCTACAAGAGTTGGAGCTCTTCAGCCTGGAGAAGAGAAGGCTTTCAGGAGACCTTACAGTAGCCTTCCACTATCTGAANACTCAGAGCATGCTGCCTTGTGGCCTTCCTAAAGGCTTCCAACTTGGTGCTGCTGAGACTAGTTTCTGGTGATTCAGACAACCCTTCACGGCGAGTTTAACGGTAATTAGAAGTCCATTATGCTCGTGAAGAAGGCGACAAAATGCTAAGAGGAATGAGCTCCAAGCAGACTTCAGACAACTCCTTGATGACACTACATGACTAATAATCCAATATTGCTAATGACTAAGATGATGAAAATCCAGACGTGCATCAAGGCTTTTAGTTGTATAGCAAGGATTAAAACATTCATGTCACAGCTCTAAAAGCTGCGCCCAAAAAGCTACTTAAAAATGCTCTTGGAATTAACACTCACTGGAAAATGGAGCAGGCCAGGACTCAAGTGGGTTTTTACCTGCCTCTAAAGATATCAAGTCAAAAGCACCAATGCTCAGCTGTGCTTTATCCTTCCTGACCTCTTTCCCAGATAGCCCTTTTTTGCCAAATGCTTCTGTTTGCAAAGGGAAAAAGAATAGAGTAAATACGGGGCTGATTCTGGTGGGGTGAAAGGACATTAACAGCCTGGAGAAGGCTTTGGTGTGACCTTAGAGCAACCACCCAGCACCTGAAGGGTGCCTACAAGAAAGCCAGGACGGGATTTTTCCAAGGGCTTGTAGTGATAGGACAAGAAGGTAAATGGACTGAAGCTTGAGCAGGATAGATTTAGACTGGAGATGAGGAAGAAATTCTTTCCAGCGAGGGAGGGCAGACACAGCACCCAGCCACCAACTAGCAGCTCTGGGGGAGAGGGAAAAGGGGCATGCACAAACCAAGCCCCAGCTGAGACACAAAAATCAGTTTTATTCTGGAGTATTTCAAAGGGAGCTCATCAAGCACACCACAGGATCAGGTCTTCTTTGGGAAGAAGATCTTAGATATTAGGAAGAAATTCTTCAGAGTGAGGATGAGGAGACACTGGGACAGGTTGTCCAGAGAGGTTGTGGATGTCCCCTCCCTGGAGGGGTTCAAGGCCAGGCTGAATGAAGCCTTGAGCAACCTGGGCTGGTGGGAGGTGGCCCTGCCCACGGCAGGGGGTTGGAACTGGCTGAGCTTTAAGGTCCCTTCCAACCTAAGCCATTCTATGATTCTATGAATAGTTTCTCAAGCCTTAACCTCATTCACCTCCAACTTCTGCACCCTTTGCACCTCCCTAGGCCTGAGTGCTTCAAGACCAAGCCCCACACTCATCCAACATGATGACTGCCCCTGTGCAAAGAGTATACAGAAATGCCTCTCCTCCAAGTAGCAGCAGCTAACCAGAATGTTCTTCAAATAGAAGAATGGCTCCAACCCCCCAATCACTGTCCAGACACATGAAGGTTCAAATCCATCTTCAAACACTTCATCAGTTTCACTGCCAGGTTACTGATGACCTTGCTTCTCCCATGTGTACTTACAATGAAACTTGGATAGAAAGATTACCCTGAGGTCTCTTATTCCTTTTCCAACACGAGTTTTAATCTCTACCAGCATTCTCCAGACCTTTTCCTACATAATTTGGTGTAGCATTAAGAAGATTGGCCTCAAAAAAAAAAAAAAAAAAAGAAAAAAGAAACATTACAAGAACAAAAGTTATCCTATTAAAAGGTCACTTGCCTTTACTTATGTATGATGGATTAAATTTGTATCTCCAGTTTCACTGGAAAGTGGAAGGACTGGGTTGTTGGGGTTTTTTTTTTCCCTCCTGAGGTTTTCTTACTTTGCTGATTATAAATGTAAGGAAAGCTTGTTCTACCAGCAGAACTTAATTTATTTATAATTAGTTGACTAATAAAATGAACTTACAAGGGAAGTGCATTGGTTCTTGAAGAGTGTCAGACTTCAGAGGGCACATTAAGAGTTCTAGTGGCCATTTACTGAAGCCATTTATTTTAAATTGCTGCCAAGGTTATCTACAGACAAATTACAGAAAGCAAGCTCTTTGGGAGAGGTATTTTGCTCTCCATCTTAAAATAGGAAATTAGCCTGGAGTTGGCCTGCCTCTGCCTCTGTTTGCCAGCCCATGCTGCAGCAATACTGCTCTTATAATACACAATGAATGCAAGTCAAAGACAAACTTGAGGTTGTAGATTATTTCCCCCCCTATAAATTAGTTTACTGAACAGAAAAAGGAGTTGCTCAGACAGTACAGCAATGACTGATAATGACTGCAGCCTGGAAAATGCTGAGTTTGGAGAGATTAACATGCCCAGAGTTCAGTACAACATTCCAAATCAGTATCTGATCTGGCTGTCAAGAGCTCTGCTTGTCTGCCCTTCCAGGACCCATCACCTGTCTTTCAGTACTGGTGGCAAGTATGAAGAGAGAACATCTATGGCATGGTCTAAGCCAGTCCACTCCCACCTCCAAAGGTGCTGGTTCTAAATGCTCTGTATAAACTTAGCAGGTGGCTAAGAGATACAAAGGATCATCTGTCCCCCTGTAATCAGCACTGCCGAGGCCACACCTTGAGTACCAGGGTCAGTTTTGGGCCTCTCACTCCAAGGAGGACATTGAGGGGCTGCAGCAGGTCCAGAGAAGGGCTACAAAGCTGGTGAAGGGTCTGGAGAACAGGGCTGGTGAGGATCAGCTGAGGGAACTGAGGTTGCTCAGCCTGGAGGAGAAGAGACTGAGGGGAGACCTTCCCCTTGAAAGGAGGCTGGAGTTAGGTGGGGGTCAGTCTCTTCTCCCAAGTGAGAAGTGACAGGATGAAAGGAAATCACTTCGAGTTGCCCTAGGGAAGGTTTAGGTTGGATATTAGGAACAATTTCTTCACTGAAAGAGTGGTACAGGCTCCCCAGGGCTGTGGTGGAATTGCCAT
>WBNM01012181.1:8269-27434 GCA_013399055.1 Ramphastos sulfuratus
AAAAAAAAAAAAAAAAAAAAAAAAGGCAGCACAGGCAAGTGTTAACAATGATTTAGGAACAACTGTATTAACAGTTCTTGTTAACATGTAGTTTTTCAAGTCAGTTTGAGAACATAAGCTTTACTGTGTCAGACTACTGGTGCATCTAGCCAAATTCTCTAATAGTGAGCATAGAGGACAACATCTAAGAGATCAAAGGAGTCTGAGCTTTTCCTTTAATTTGTTCTCTTTGTATTTCCTAGTATCCATGCTTGTTGTATGAAGGGTAATAGAGGCTATAATGCTGTCAGTTTCCTTTAGTATCATGTTTATGGATCTGGGATAGAATCATAGAATGGTTTAGGTTGGAAGGGACCTCAAAGCTCATCCATTTCCAACCCCTTACCATAGATAGGGACACCTCTGACTAGAACAGGTCGCTCAAGGCCTCATCCAACCTAGCCTTGAACACCTCCAGGGAGGAAGCATCCACAACCTCCCTGGGTAACCTGTTCCATGTATTTGTCCAGTTTCTCACTGAACATCTTGATACTCTTTGCACTTACAGTGTCCTGTGACAAAGCTGTTGCAGTGGTTTCGGTTATTTTCATATCTAGCTAAATCTTGTCCTTCAAGAACAAAGAGATTAAAACTTCTGTGATCCGTTCAGTAACACTTCACATTTAAGAAGCTCATGCCAAATTGTCAGAAACGCTTTAGAGAGAGTAACAAATGAGTGCAATTTACACTAGACCGGCATCCTTTTTGTCTGAAGACATCAATAAGATAATAACAAAGTTGGGCAGAGATCCTGGAAGTTTTGTCCCTAGCTACTAGGCCTAGTTAGTCTTACTTGGTGAATGACACTGTTATCACGGAGGAGTGAAATGGGAGGAGTTAGATTAACTGTCATTTTCAGGTAGAAGAAGAAACAGGCCTCTCTACATGCCGTGCCTCAGAGCAAGATACCAGCATGCAAAAAAGCAAAAAGGTCAAGAAGTGGATGTGTTAGTTATAATGGGCCTAGAAGACATCACCATAGTGTGAACAATGGAGACACATATGCAGTCTTTGAACCGTACTCAAGAAAGTTAAAATCAAAAGCCAGACTGAAAAGAGCTACTAGAAAAAGCTGAAAATGACTAAATGAGCTAAGTTTCTTCATAGGAGAGTGAATTGAATGACCTGCCATGGCATTATCTAGCCTTGGTCCCCTCTGTTTGAGAGTCTGAGAAGTTATAAATGCATGAAGTAAATATTTATGACGGGAAGAAGCCCTTTCTGTTAAAAGAACAAGATAGCTTTTTTTCATGAAAGCAGATAAAAATAGAGGTAAATTGGCTAAGCCAAAAGTTAGAATATTTCCAATGATATCCTAAACCAGGTTTTCCATAAGAATAATAGAAGTCACATTTTTAAGTAGCAGTTCAATTATTATATGAATAGGTATAATGGTTCAGCACAAGGGCTAATCTGCCTGCTCCCCCAACACAAAAGTGAGGGGAAGGGTAACACACAAAACTCAGGGTTGAGATAAAGAGAAGAGTTTAATATTGTAGTGGTTTTGGAGTTTCATCCCCCCCCACACTCTAGATTAACCAGGCTAACTCAGTCATCTGGAAGTTAAGGATTGAAGTTTTATATTTACAGCTTAGTACAATTTATAAGCATATATAAACAACATATTACTGATATTTACCACTACATACAGTAATATACAAGTTAAAAGTAATATAGAAATACAAGACGCAACCCCCCCCCCCAGCAGCCAGTGTGCAGGAGGGGCTCCTAACCATCCTTCCACCCTTCCACCTTCTTTCCACCCCCTCTCTTATCTCAGAATCTCCCTTACATGCAAGGTGATCTGGAAAGGTCAGCAGGAAGTGTTAGAAGCAGAATGATTAGTTGGGAGATGTGCAGGTTCAGGCAGAAGAGTTAATAGGGCAACAGCCAGGCAGAGACATTGTTTTATCTTTGTGTCTGTGTTTTCATATGTCCCAGGAGAACGAATGGGTAATATAGACATCACCTTATTTGCTTTTCACAGCCAATAATCTGATTTCTCTCATTAAACTATTCCAATTAGCCTCAAACCAGTACAAATATAACATGAGATATCATAACCACAATGCATAGCTACCTTAGTTAATACTCTAATGATACAATGCATGATTACCTTAGCTTAGCTTATTTACAAAAGAAATAGAGTGAAGTACAGGAAAAAAAAAAACAAACAAGCAAACAAAAAAAACCCCCAAAAAAACACAACATAAAAGAGAAAGCCAAGACCAGCAGCTACCTGACTCCCACACACCTTGCTGCCATCCCTGAGGAAAAGAAGTAACACCCAAGAAGCCAGAACCTAGAATGGGAAGCCTCCCATGTTGCAATCTGAACTTCAAGCCCCATAATACTTTGCTCCAGTTAGCACTTTAATTTTTGAAGTTGGCATGACTCCAACATGATGTGAATAACAGCAGCAGGTTAAACTCAATCCATGACAATAGGGGAGATAATGAAGCTATCATTAATAACAGGAGGCCAGATTTGGTGATCCAGGAATTTCTACATTCTAAGGACTTTTTCCTAGTTAGTCTACCAAGCTTGCCTTCAACCCAAGGTTATTCACATGCAGAACTGTAACCAAAATTATTTCATAAACCAGCATGAGCCTACTATGCACTTCTGACTGTGAAGATGATACAGATGCAAAAGCAATGACAGTCTCCTCCCATTTTCTCTGTAAGTTCATTGCCTGTGATTCATCTGATACCTTTGGACATTCATTCTAAAAGTATACTGACAGGTGCCTGCTTCTGTACAGACCTGTGAGAAATAATCTACTGGCTAGCAGAAACTTATTCTTCAAGGACATTAGGGACTTTAAAAGCTCCTCGTTTGATAAGAGTTATTATTTTAATGACAACTAAAGAGACAGAATGAACATAAAAAAGGTAGTTCTTTGAGGGCCACTATCTTTTGCTTTTCTTGGGCTTGAAAACACAGAGGCATGGCAAAGAAAGAAAAGTCAAGTTAAGATATTCATAAATTAAGAATCAGCCTAGGTCTTAACTAAGCTATCAAAGAATAAAGTTATCATTTTCTACATTATGTTTTATATGCTGACAATGCTGAAAATGTGTTTTTTTACACTCTCACAATACCCTCATGCTGACAGCTTAACTGCTAAGTTTCCTGAAAAAAAATTCTCTCAGCTACTTCTGTAAATCCTTTGACATGGTCCCTCTGAACATCCTTCTCTCTAAGTTGTAGTGACATGGATTTGCTGGGTGGACTGTTTGGTGGATAATAAATTGTTTGGATGGTTGCATCCAGAGGGTAGTGGTCAACTGTTAGATGCCCAAATAGAAACCGCTACAAACAATGTCCCTCAGGGGTCTGTGCTGTGATCAGTGTTGTTTAATAACTTCATCAACAGTACAGACAACAGGATTGAATGCACTCTTAGCAGTTTTGCAGGTGATACTGAGTGGAGTGGTGCAGTTGACATGTCAGAGGGATAGGATGTTATACACAGGGACTTTGACAAGCTCTAGAGGTGGGCCTGTGTGAACTTTATGAGGAGGAGAAAGAGAAAGACTTGGGAGTACTGAAGGATGAGAAGCTGGATATGAACCAACAGTGTATGTTAGACCAGAAGGTCTGGGTTGTATCAAAAGAAGTATGTATAGGAGGTTGTAGGAGTTGATTCTGCCACTACATTCTGCTCTGGTAAGACCTTACGTGGAGTACTGAGTCCAGCTCTAGAGCCCTCAGCACAAGAATCACAGAAACATCCAGGTTGGAAAAGCTCCTCAGGATCAGCAAGTCGAACCCATAACCCTACTCTACAAGATTCACCTTAAACCATATCCCCAAGCAACACATCCAAACAACCCTTAAACACATTCAGGATCAGTGACTCAACCACCTCCCTGGGCAGCTCATTCCAGTGCCCGACCAAAAGGACATCAGTCTGTTGGAGCAGGCCCAGAAGAGTGCCACAAAAATGATCCAAGAGCTGAAACACCTCTCCTATAATGGCAAGTTTGGAGGATTGGGGTTTTCCAGCCTCAAATGAGAAAGGGGGAGGGACAACACACCTTATTGTGGCCTTTCTGTGCTTAAAGGGGGGCCTATACGAAAGATGGGGACAATCTTTTTAGCAAGGTCTGTTGTGACAGGACAAGGGGTAATAGTTTAAAACTAAAAGTGGGCAGATTTAGACTAGATACAGAGAAGTTCTTTACAACACTAGAATAGGTCGCTCAGAGTGGTGATACAAGCTCCATCCCTGCTAACATTCAAGGTCAAGCTGAACAGAGCTCTGAACATCCTGATCTAGTTGAAGATGTTCCTACTCGCTGCAGGAGGGTTGGACTAGATGATCTTTAAAAGTCCCTTCCAACCAAATGCATTCTATGATTCCACGATTTTCATATCAGAATGATAGAATGGTAAGGTTGGAAGGGACCTCAAGGATCATCTAGTTCCAACCCCCTGCCATAGGCAGGGACACCTCCCACTAGTACAGGTTACTCAAGACCTCGTCCAACCTGACCTTGAACACCTCCAGGGAGGGAGCATCCACAACCTCCCTGGGCAACCTGTTCCAGTGCCTCACCACCCTCACTGGAAAGAACTTCCTCCTAACATCTAGTCTAAATCTTCCCTCTGCCAGTTTAAACCCATTGCCCCTTGTCCTGTCATTGCAAGACCTTGTAAATAGTCCCTCCCCAGCCTTCCTGTAGGCCCCCTTCAGATACTGGAAGGCTACTATAAGGTCTCTTCAAAGTCTTCTCCATGCTGAAAAGCTCCAACTCTTGTAGCCTGTCCTCATAGGAGGGCTGCTCCAGCCCTCTGATCATCTTTGTGGCCCTCTTCTGGACCCACTCCAACACTTCCATGTCCTTCCTGTGCTGGGGGCTCCAGAACTGCACACAGTACTCCAGGAAACATAAAGCCAAGTTTATATCTACACGGTTGACAGCCAAGCATTCTTATAAAACACTTGCAGTTTGCAGATATTTTTTAAGAATAAATCAGACCAAATTCACTCATTTCAGGTATGGTGATATCTTGCAAAATGCACAGGATCCACTTGTTTGTAATGTAACAATATCAAGATGCAGGGAATACATGTAATATTAAGATGTCAAGAAGGTACAGCACTGTGCTTTTCATGAAAACATGGCTCAGCATCCTAGACTGCTGAATACTGTCCTTTAAATCAGTCTGAGCATAACTCATTTAGAAGGCTCAGTTCCACTTTCAGAGTCAGCTGGAACTTTAGGACTGGTTTCAATGGGACCATAGACTGTCATTAAGTCAATATTCAAATGCAAGTAACCAAAGTAGAATTTTTAACAGATAATACTTGATTTAAAGAAAGGAGAACAGGTTGTGAAAGAAATGAGAGCACTGTGTGCATGAGAAAGTGTAAGAGAGACAGAGATATAATTGCCAATAAGAAAAAGGAATTAGGTTTCTGAAGGTGATATTAATGAGAGGAGAATTTCTCTATTTTGCTAGTGGAAAAAGACAGTGTTTTTTCTAATGGTGGATGGTGAAACCAAATCATCACCAAGCACGTCCATGCAGAGGATAATCCCACAGTCATGTCAGTATGGAGGATGAGATAATCTATTTAATACTTCAATGCCTATATTCTGCCATTCTACCAACCATGTTCACTTCCCTCTTTTAAGAGGTATATAATAATTTCATTGTGCTGTGCACTGCTCATCTCTTGCTGCAATTTCTGGAATCTGTGTGAAATCACTTTGTATGCAGTTTATATTTCAAATGTCTTCAGGGTAGATTTGTGGGTTTGTGTAATTCTTTTTTTCCCTGTATAAAGTGTTTTAGAAAACCCAAGATGCAGTCACAAAAGGTTCCTTTTACCAAATGACTTTACATGTTCACTTGATTTTTATCTTTCTGAAGACAAACATATCACCATATTCTCTCAGGAAATTTGTAAAGAAATACTTTAAATACTTTGTGTGTTTTATGAAAGTTGTGATGACCTTCATATGGCTACAACATGGCTATGCCTTAACAAGCAAATGAAACACAACATTCCTCACACTCAGAAGCTTTAGTAGCAGAGGATGAACAAAAAAATGTCTCAGCGAACTGAGCTAAAAGATTCATGTAAGTAGCATGTATCACTGATGGATCTGTACCCATAGATGCAACCTACAGAAGGGAAGATTTAATATAGGCATATTACTAATGAAGTTTGTCGATTTTAGACAAAAGTCCTGCCCCGTTTTCCCCACCCCCCCCAAACTCCACTGTTTTCCCTTCTTCTTAGACACATATGCAAAGCAAAACAGACAAACCCATTTCTGAATGTGAATTGCCGAATTTTGGGAAGATGTCCAAGGGTGATGACACTAATGCAGTCACATACTTCTTTTGAGGTAGCTTCTGCACATTTTTCAAATACTTTGGACTCTTCCTCACAATGACTTGAAGAAAAGCCCATCCTACTGGGGAAGAAAAAGGTTAAGACTCATTTGCTTCTTGGTCTCTTTGATTTTACTGAGAACAAATTGAGTTTTGAGAACTAGACCTCATACAGCCAAACTACAACCCTATACAGATCAAAGCCTCCTCAAGTTCCACAAAGTTGAGAATAGCTGTGTCATACATACCATTATAAAGACAGAGAAAGCAGATTTGTCCCATTTATGTTTTATGCAAACTTAAAGAAATGAATGCTGAAGAGAAGACAAATGCAGATACTCAGCAAATCTGTCCTTTCAATAATATGCTCATCATATATTGCATGATGTGATATTCTAGTTTTTTTATATTAGATATCAGTTTCCAAATGTCTCACTATAGGTTATTCTTTCTTTTATGTCTTCTGTAGAGTAGTTTTCTAGCCTTATATGAGATTCAGACACTAGCAATATTAAAAACTCTTTAGCATAATGTTGGAGTCTCTCTTTGCTGCTTAGGCTTCAGAAAATAAATAAATATATCAGTAAACCAAAAGCACTCACTGTTTTCTCCTTTTTACTTCCAGATCTCAAATGATTAAGAAGCCTAATGTACTATGTCCACATAGCAGTCTCTACTAAGTGAAGGTAGAGTGCACAATCTCCAAGCTGGTATATTGAATTGTCTGCAATTTTCTGGTTTTAAAATTAACTAGTCCTGACTATTTGCTCCAAGTGTCTCCAAGTGGAAAATTCACTTACTTAACCCACCTACTAGGAAGGAAATTCTGAGCCTTTTATCCCTTTTGCCCAGTGGGGTAAACTAACCAGTGTGACACAGCGATGGCTGTCATTGTAAAATTTTTATCTCTATCAGTTCTTTTTTGACAGAGAAAAAAACTCAGGTTTTAAAACTTGAAAAAACTTAATACTGGACCACATCCTCTTAACAATCTTTGTTAATGAGAGTAGAGACAGTTATACATACAAAGCTTTGTTACCGGGGTCTGTAGCTGTGGCCATTTGAGTTAGATTCCTACCTCAGACATAAAAAAAATTCGGGACAGAGAAACGTAGAAGTGGAAGCTCTGAGGCGAACATTCTAGGGATAGGCCATATAATGGCAACAATGGATAAGTTCATTGGAGCATCAATAGTTTTATGTCTGGAAGCACAGCTCTGACATCTGTCATGCAGTGATCCATGATGTGTTGGAGAAAGGTGGAGCTCCAGAGCATCTGCAGTTCATTGATGACATCATTGTCTGGGGGAACACAGCAGAAGAAGTGTTTGAGAAAGGCAACAAAATAATTGACATTCTGTTGAAGGCAGGTTTTGCCATTGTGCTGGTTTGGGCTAATTGGAATATTTTAATGAAGAAAACTATACTATAGGCTGTGAAAGGAAAACAATGGTGATGTCTACTTCACTCATAGGCTTGCTGTGATGTTTAGGAATAAGTACTCAAAACAAAAGATAAGACANAAGAGGAACAACTTTAAGCGGGGACCTGAACAGCAAGCAGCCTTTGATCAGATAAAGCAGGAAGTAGTTCATGCAATGGGTTTGGGACCTGTTTGAACCAGTCCAGACATTAAGAACATTCTGTACATGGCTGCGAGTGATAATGGTCAGACTTGGTGTCCATGGCAAAGAGCCCCAGAAGAAACACGTGGCAGACCACGTGGTTTCTAGAGTAGAGGATAGAGGATCAGAAGCAAACTACACACCAACAGAGAAAGAGATCCTTGCTGCTTATGAAGGAGTAAAAGCTGCTTCTGAAGTAATCGGAACAGACTCTCAACTTCTTTTGGCTCCCAGATTACCAGTTTTGAACTGGATGTTTAAAGGAAAGGGGTCATCACCGCATCATGCAACCGATGTTACCTGGGACAGTAGCTGATGCCATACATTACTAACAAAAATACTTTAGGGATAAACAAAGCTGGGAAAGAGAGATCAGAAAAAGATCTCTACACAGCTAAGACAAACTACCCTTCTCTCCTTATGGCCAGCTGACAGAAGTGGTGAAAGGGCCACAGGTGAGTTCCACTATAAGCAGTCTCTCCAACACTACCAGATTAATACACTGACAAGCCATTGCCATCCTTGCTCCCCAGTATTTAGTTCTTTCCATCAGGATTGTATCTTCTGGTCTGGTCTCATTGATCATGTTCTCTATGCTGCCTGGAGCACACTTAGCTGGGCACAGGCATTGCATACAGACTGAATGTTAAGTTCGTGTGTATGTTTCACTGGATATTTATGACTAGGTGTACTAGTTTGGGAATTACACCACCCCTCACACACTCCCTCAGATTCACCTGACTAAACTGAGGCAGTTTGGCACAACTTACAAGCATATATACAACATATATGTAGATATTTACAATTATATACAAGTTAAAAGTAATACAGAAATTAAAAATCCCTCCTGAAACAGCCAGACTGCCCAGAAGGCTCCCAATCCACCCCCCACCTTCCCTCTCCCTCACTCTCAAGCTCAGAAACAACC
Organism: Ramphastos sulfuratus; assembly: GCA_013399055.1. Classification (NCBI taxonomy): domain Eukaryota; kingdom Metazoa; phylum Chordata; class Aves; order Piciformes; family Ramphastidae; genus Ramphastos; species Ramphastos sulfuratus. Next base: position 17,216 of record WBNM01012181.1, read on the forward strand.
AGATAAATCTGCATATAGCTCACATGATAAATCTGCAGAGATCTGAGGTGAGATGTCAAGAGATGACAAGGAGGTTAGAGGAAATTGTTCTCATGCAAAGGAGGAGCAGCAAGATGCAACCAGACACACAGACTGACAGAGAAGTGAGAACTGACAAGTGAGTGAGAGTCAGTGCCTTATCTTGATATTTTGACTACTTATGTCTCTCAGCAGAACAAAATGAGTGATACAGGCATCACTATTTTCTTCTCACAGCCAAGGAATTAATTTTTCTCATTAAAATATTCTAATTAGCCTCAAACCAGCACAGCAGATATCTAGACACCCACTGTATACCGTTCTCTGCTTTGATTTTGGGGTTTCCTTAGTGCTCACTGAAAGCCACAAAGCAAGGTTTAGGAAAGGGGCAGGAGGAGAGATTCACTGTGCTGGTTTTGGCTTCATCTCATGAGAAACTGTCAAAATGTCAGTATCTGGGCTTCTGGGTGCAAGACCATGAGGAAAACCATGCAGGAACAACAGCATAAAAAGAAAAAGAAGACAAAAATATTGCCCTAGCAGTTCTGGAAAACCCTGCCACAAGAGCCCAGGTGGACAGACACAGGTCAGCCAACTGTGCAACATGCTCCTGAGCAACGTCTAGCTCCATAGCATAAGATTCCTGAGTGGATGACATGATGCTGAGATACTTTCCTTTGTACTGCATTCCTGGCCTGGGTCCTGGCAGCTCTTTTTCTGTAATATCAGTCTCAGATCATTTCCTCCTAATAGATTCTCTTACATTTCTCTGCAAACCAAATGACAATTCCCAGCAGCGACCCAGCTCACTATTGATGCTCTGTCCCAAGGTCTGTGCATCTGTGTGTAAGACACTGATAATTAGCTGCTTATCTTGGTTTTCACTCAGAAAAAAAGTAAAAAGATGTGCACTACGCATTTCTCCAGTTGAATTTGCTTTTGACTTTTCATTTTCAGCTTTCTTTTATCTGAAAGAGGTAGGAAATACAAAGTCAAACTATCCTCTGTGAAAGAAGAAATAAATGTATTTATTTAAATGCCTTCTAAATTACAGAATACTAATCATCCATGGAACCTGTGCCATCCAGGTATAAAATTTTTGCCCTTATAAATTCTTTAAAAAGAAAAAAAGAAAAATTAAAAGAAAACCAAGAAACAAGCTACAAAAGTTTCAAAACATCCATTTCAGCGTAAAGCTTTTCTAACTAATATGAGAAACGGAAGAAAATTATGGTAATATTTTAAGACCCTCGACAATATTTCCATAAGATAAGCTTTACTTTAACTGATACATTCGGTATGCTAGCAGTGAATTCTTGCAAAAAATAGTAATTGATTTATGTTTTTAATCTATATACGATGAGTGCTTTATGGAAATAGTAGAAGTCATTGCCTACGCCTAAACACATATCCTAGTAATGGTAAACTTAAAAAAATCATACACATAAAACCCATCTCCATTTCATCTTTTCACATGGAAATTAGCATAAGAATGAAAACACTGAATACTGGTGATATGATGATAAGAAATCTTAAATCATTTTAAATTGCAGCAGTGAACAGGAATTATTTGCCCCTTTTTATCGCTTGCTTACTATCCTTTTTCTCAAAAAGTTTAATGTGTCCAGTCAGAATGAAAAGCAACATCATGCAAAACAGACAACTAATCCAGAACTATCTTAATGACCCAAAATGGAAGGGCTGAATAATCTATAAGCAAAAATATAATGTGCTTCCAGTTGTGAAGAAGCAAAAGTTTTGCTGAAAGGAAGGTTCTGGAGAAGCACAGGCATCCATGTACATCATTTGCCACTGCAAAGCAAGTTTCGGGATAGGACATGAACAGGAGGAAGGATTTCAGCAGGAGCTGGTGGTTGTTCCAGTGGTTAGTCAGTGGTTAAAGTAGGTAGCAAAACTGCTGTGCTATTTTTGAGTGCATTTTGGGATTACTGGAATCAATGACCACAATCATGCGCTGAAGTTTCTAGAGCATTTCTCTTCTACTAAAATGTGTCCTAAATCCACAAAGATGGAAAATTTTGGCACATGGCAGTTAAAATTGTTTCAAATACAAGCAAAAAAAGTGGTGTGTTCCTCTTCCCATCTCTCCTTCATGTCCATGAACTGGACTATCCCACTACTATTAGCAGTACCAGGTAGCACTCCTTGACTTTACTCTTAAGTCATTAGCACCCTGGAAAAATTAAGACTGTAAAACTCTTCCTCAAAGCAGCAAACTCCACAGACACAAATAAAATTTAAAAAGCAGGGACTCGGTTAATCACAACACACATGAAAAGGAACAGGATATACTCATGTAGGTACACTAACGGTAAATTAAGGTAAAACTAGACTTAATCCTGATGGAGATTCTAGTGGAAAGGTTTTCCTTAAATCTGCATTCATCAGATTGCCTAAACAAGGCACAAGAAAGAAAGAGCTTCTGTAGGGTACAGGTGCTGGAATATGAGGGTAGCTTATACCAGATTCTATGATCAGTAATATAGACTTCTATTGCATTTGTTTATGATATACATGATCAATCACTTCTTTGATGCTTGCAGATGGTTACCACAGCTGATTTCAGTGTACATCATCCTTTGAGGGCTCCTGCCATTGGAGTAGAGTGTGCTTCCTACCATCTGTCGTGGTAGGCCTAAATAGGCCCGGTGGGCTTGTACATGTCCTGGCTTGCCCAGGCANATAGGTATTGTCCCATAATATTTAGTGAGTAAATACTTTCAAGCCTCTTGTAATAATTGATTGCCTTCTGCCATAGGCAGAAAGGAGTTTCCTGCATCCATCCAGTGGCTAAGCAGGATAACTAACTGCCAGTAAAACTGTCTGCTTATGTTAGTTACTTTTAAAGTGTTCCAGTTTTGCCTGTTCCCTGTATGTATAAATTTCCAAACCGTGCGTTTTGAACCTTGTATATAAGTTTTCTGATGAGATTTAATGTTAATAAACAGTTTTCATAGTTATTAACAATCTCTGCCTGGATATCAAAATTAATATAAATTATTAATCTTGTATCTTTCGTCACACCATCTACAACAGGGGTCTGAGACCAAAGAGTACAGAAGTCAGATTTAGCTCAGTGTGACCCTAAGCAAGACTGTTGACTGTAGGATGCCTCAGTTCCTCCACATCCCTGTATGGAAAATAATTAAAGGGGATTCTGAGCTAGAAAACAGTTAAAGTGAAAAGTCTGCCTGCTTTGTATTACACCACAAAAATCTCTTTCTCATCTTCCCTTGCAAAGCTTGCTGCAGGCAGTACAGCACAAGTTTGTTTTAATTGTTCCTGCTGTCTGCCATAAAACACATGATGCCATTTTTCCAGCTGAATAATGGAAGCATAAGCATGATTGATAAAGAGATAAGTCAGGTTAATTGGCTTTATTTCAACAAACATCAATTAATTAAATTAAACACCAGAGGGAGGGCATCTGCTCACTGTTGTTCAGTCTGGAGTTCTTCCTTTCCTCTCTCTGTCGATCATGATAAGCTGCAAGACTCTCTGGAATACCTCCAGGAGGATCAACCTAATAAGAGAATTATTTCAGAGTTGTCACATGATCTGTATTCTTAACCTTTTTGCAACTCAGTCAGCTGAAAGAGGTTTTCAACATAGTCCTTCATGACTCCTCATCCCTCTCAGCAGGAATCAAAAAAAATTAAAATCTCCTGGAAATGAAACCGTGAGCAATCTGTCTCCCACAGTTTGGCTTGCAGGTTTTTTGTTAATTTACTTTTTAATTATGGTCTACAGTCATGGAAGACATTTATTATTAAGGTTCGTTCCGTCCTCTATTTAACAATGAAAAACAAGGTTGGTAATTTCTGATGAAGCATTTTTCATCACAACATGCCAATTAGTCAAAACAAAACTTTCCTCTTCTTTTTGCATAAACTTACTGATGAAAAGCTTTATAAGCTTTATCAGAACAAAGAGGAGAAGATATCCTCCCTTCTATTATTTTTCTTTTGTTTGTTTCTAAAGATGTTGGTCTTGCCCTGACACATGAAAGAAAGACAAGTGAGACATCAAGATAGATAGAATTACTAATGCTGAATTTTTTATGGTAGTCATAGAATCAAGCAGGTTGGAAGAGACCTCAAAGATCATCCATTCCAACCTGTCACCCAGCCTTGGCCAATCAACTAGACCATGGCACTAAGTGCCCCATCGAGGCTTTTCCTGAGCACCTCCAGGGACGGTGACTCCACCACCTCCCTGGGCAGCCCATTCCAATGCCAATCACTCTCTCTGTGAAGAACTTCCTCCTAATATTCAGCCCAGACTCTCCAGGGTCACAAAAGACACACACAAACATGTATGGATGTATCCAACTTTGTAAATCTTATATACAATTCCATCTGTAACAAATTTTAAATCATAGAAAGTGTATATAACAAGAAGTCACCTACTTGAAACTGCTCCTTAAATTAGTATCAAAATACAAGTGCAGACACACAGACTGACTCTTAATCCAATATTTACTATTTTTCCTCCAAGACTGTGACTCTTAGATCACTCCTACTCCCTTCTAGTCCTTTTCCAAACAGTTCACATCTCTCCTAAAGCATTATAAATAAGTGTAGTCCAGTTTAGAACTGAGAGCACTGGGAGGATCACTTTGAATATTTTGTACATGACATTCATGATTATATATCCTTTGACTGAATTTGCTATTTTTACCTCATTACACTATGCTGGATTACTTTCAGGTTGCCATTTCTCTTGCCCCAGTCCAGTGTCAGTTATTATCCAGTTCACTTTTTTTTTGTAGCTGGAAATTCTTGCTGAAGCACATTACTACCTTCTGGTCCTTATTAAGTTGCATTTTTTTAATTTCAATTCATTCATCCAAATTATCAAGTTTTTTAAAAAAATTAAATTCTCAGTTTATCTTTCAGTGTACCTCTACCATGTCCTTTCTGTTAATGAAATGGACTTGGTCATTAATTTGTCACCCCTTAAATGTTTGCCAATAGACCAATACTCCAATGTTTCTCCAGACATTAAAACTGAAACATCCTTGTAATTCTCCAGGTCTCTCTTTCCTCTTCTTTTCAATGCTTTGCATTTCCAGTTTCTAGAACTTCAACTACACTCCACAAAACTTCAATAGTGTTTGCATGGAGACTGCTGTATCCACACCCACCTTGCTCTTCAAAGCTTCTTCCAGGACTAAGGAGGCCTGAGAAGTGAAACTTTCTATTTGGAAAGTGGTCTCATGCATTAGAATTTGATCCACAGCTCTGTGGGAATCTTTCCATTGGCTCCTATGAGTTCTGCTCAGATCTTACATGTGTTTTAATTTCTTACATAATATGCTACAGAGAATTTGAAATTTATAGTAATTATAGCAATGAATCTGCACACCTTAAAACAACAATATAAAAAAAAAATTAAAAAAAATCCCAGAAATTTACAATTTGTGATCACTACTGCAGTGTTAACTCAGTGAATTAAAAATATAACTCCTCTAGCTACAAATTTTTAGCATAAATACTTAACCAAAGTCTTGTTAACTGTCCAGCTGTGATGTAATGTTTTCTGCTATGCTTACAAAATAGTATTTCCAGACATTTAAACACAGTAGTAGCAACGTAAGACGTATGACATGGAATCTGAATCTAGTGCTGATTTCACATACTGTAGTGGAAGGGGTAATTAACTACTGTGAGATGATATTTTTAAAATATTAATATAGTTTATTAATATTAAATATTCAGAACTCATGGCACCCCGATCACCAAAATAATAATAATAATAACGGGTTCTTGCATCATTATGGAACTTATATACAGATTATAATAGGATCTAGAAATAACTATTAAATATATACATTAATTGAACTCGATTAAACTGGCAGAGAAGGCTTTGCGGTCAGTGTACCACTTGCGGTCAGTACATTGCTTGCTCACTAGATGGACGCAAGGAGCAACTTTCTGCATATGGCAGAAGGCAATTAATAATTGCAAGAGGCTTTTGGTATTTACTCACAAAAATATTATCTGACAGTACCCAAAGCTCTTGGTGGGGTTGCTGTTGGTAGCCGTTAGAGGCTTTGGAGTTTCCCCAGGCTGGAGAAAGGAGACAGACGATCTCTGACCTGTCCCTGGCTTTCTGGGTGATCTGTGTTATCTCCAGGGCTTCCATCTGGGCAGAAGGCTTTCAGGTGCAGGCAGGATGTCTTGCGGTGTGCAGTCTGGGCATCGTGTCACACCGGCTATGCAGGCCAAACGCGTGGAGGTATCAGAGCCTCAGCTCAGGATCAATGAGGCAGCAGGCATGGATGCAATAGCAGTAGCAGACACACCTCGTAATGGCGAAGCGCACGCTGTGTTCCCTGTTCATCTCCTTTTATCCAATACAGCCCAAGTCTAATGGGCCTTTGGACACAAGATAGCCAATCAAAAGCCATAGGCTTGCTTTACCCTTTTTTGGGCAGAACACGAGCCTTGCACAAGGTAACCCTGTGTACCTTGCTTACTGCGGTTGCTGGGAAGGCCACAGACCCCAGACTTAGTGCCTCCAGGTTCTTTGTCCTTTTTTCCCACGGTTGCTCTCCCCAGAAGAGTAGGAGGGAGAGCAGAAAAACATGTCTGGGCAAGCCAGGGTATGTACAAGCCTAATTTGGCCTGCTTAAGCCTACCACGACATACACTTGAAAATATGCATATTGAATGTGCAGTCATGTGTCAGCATGGCCTTTTCATGTTGCCTCTATCTAATTTAACCATGCTTTCAAAGAACATGCACTACAGAGACCTGTGTCTGTATGCAAAATGTTGGCATACATGTAGGCTAGAGCCTGCCATTCTCCATGTGTCCATGTTGTTGATCTCATGAGGTTAATGTGTCACTATGGCTTGCCTGCAGAATTCTCACAACACCCCTAGCTCAGGTATTGAACATTCATATGGTACCTCTGCTTTCATGAAAGGCGACCGATTTGTGCTTCCAGCACAGATCCTGTGACATTGCTTTCAGGTCTTAGGAGCGAGATGGTGATGAATCACACCTTTTTTATGTTTAGCCCTCTGTGACCTAGCTACATTGCTCGTAGGGATACTTGAATTTATGCCAACATAACAAGTAGCACCTAGGCTGTGCCTAAGAGTGAGTTAGCAGCCAATCAAGTGAGTCAATCTAAGGCAAGCATTGGTTCTGTCATTATCATGCATGAGGTACAGTCTTGTGATGGTTTCGGAGTTACCTGCCCCCCCACACAATGAAATCACCCAGATTAGACTCAGCTGTCTGGAAGTTAAGAAATGAAGCTATATTTACAGCTTAGCACAATTTACAAGCATATATATGTGTGTGTGTGTGTGTGTGTGTGTATATGTGTGTGTGTGTGTGTGTCTGTGTATGTATATATACATATATATATATATATATACACACACAGTTATATACAAGTTGAAAGTAATACAGAAACACAAAAATTCCCTCCAAACCAATCAGCTTGCCAGGAAGCTCTTGACCCAAACCTCCCCAATCCCCTTTCCCCCCCCCACCCCGGTCTTTCCCTCCTTTCAGAAATAACCAGATCAATCCCTGTATATCTCACGTGATAAATCTGGAAAGATCTGAGGTGAGATGTCAAAAAAAGATGACAAGGAGATTAGAGGAAATAAAAAGGTTAGATCAGAGTTAAGGCAGAAAGCAGCCACAGACTACCAGAGAAGGAGCAGAACAGCAACTGAGAACTGAGAAGTGTGTGAGAAGTAAGTATCTTAGCTATGTCTTGACTAGTTGCACATCTCAGCAGAAGAATGAGTGATATAGGTTGCTGTTCTTGTTTTCTTTCTTCTCACAGCTAAGGATTTAATTTCTCTCAGTAAAATACTCCAATTAGCCTCAAACCAGCACAAGTCTGAAGTCACAGAGAACATAGGAAGAAGAGTGGATTTACTTATGGCATTGTCACACAGTGTCAGTTCAGCAACAGATGAATCATAGAATGGTAAGGCTGGACCTCAAGGATCATCTAGTTCCAACCCCTTGCCATAGGCAGGGACACCTTCCACTAGCACAGGTTACTCAAGGCCTCGTCCAACCTGGCCTTGNAGATAATCTTGTCAAAGCAGGAAAACACAGCAGCCCCTTAGTTTACCATTGATTAAAAAGTTCAAAGTGTTTCGAAACCTGAAAATTCACTCCATAGTTGATATAGTCGGGGGAAAATAAGTGAAAGGAACTTTCACAGTGTATACACTAGATTGCCACCACACCTAAGCAATACTTGTTACCTGTAAATGTATGTTAACATTTAAGGAGCTCAACGGTCTCTAACTATTTCTCAAAGTAGTTAGAGAAAAACTCCACACAGGAGTTTTATTGGAAGCTTAAATGGAAGTGCTATTCATAAACACAAACCACAGTGCAAAGTGTATTAAATATCCAAAATCCATAGTTTGGGCTTAGCACAGAAGCTCATTAAGCCAAAGATTTCAGACACCTCCCTCCAAAACCAGACCAAAATTCCAGACCTGAATGCTCCCCCTCCTCCAATACTATGCCTCTGCACACACACACACACATACACACACACACCCATTACCAGACCCAAGTGACACATCAGGAAGGAAGGAAAGAGAGAGAGGGAAAAGGGGAATAAACCATCTGAGTAGCCAGTTTTATATTGGAAATGCAGGCATTATGAGAATGAAATAATGAAAGATTACAATTTCCTGTCCAGCCCTAGATGCCCTGGACCTTCTGGAAATCTATAACCTTATGGATTTGTTGAAAGCCATCCCATTGGACTCTGCCTATCTGTCCAGGCGCTTGAGGTCCTGCTGCAGAGCCCTTCTGCCCTCCAACTGACCAACATCTGCCCCCAGCTTGGTGTCATCTGCAAACTTGATGATGTCTCGATAGTTAATGCCTTCATAGAGGGACAATAAATATGATTGCACATACATTACTAAATATAACTAAATACCTAGGAAAAGAAATTATAACAATTATAACTATACCCAAGGCATGGTATGAGCAACAGTGATGTTAACCCTTAATAATATTTTTTCCCTTTGAACTGTGGTAATGATGATATTAATTAGTAAGGAAATCATTAAACATGAAGAGTGTGAACAATTCCATGAATTGTCACACATGGGCACTTTTCAAGGGCTAGCTGGCACTGCATCAAGCACACCTTGAAAAATGCATTCAGTGAGTTTTATTACTGCTGGCTGCAGTCTCTGGGCACTGTAGGGATTCTGCAGCCAGGAGGGCTAAATTAATGGACTGCTGTTTTGGTAAATTGAATGATCTAAGCCAAACAGAAATGGACTATTCTGTCATCCTGGAAAACGCTATGACCTTGACAGGCTTGCTCCCAGCTAAACTCTCTTCCTCTGTGGAGATCGAAATCTCTCCTAATCCTGAAAATCACATATCTCAAAGTATAGCTGATCCTCTCAGAGTCTCTTTAAAAGTGTAAACAAGTGAATGCAGCTTCAGTGGAGTGAGAGGCACCCCAGACTTAGGACATACCAGCTGGATGCTCTTTGTCCATATCAGAGTGGAGGTTATGTTTTATTGGACAGGTAACCAAGTGTATAAGTTTCAGTATACTTTTGTCACTCCTCCCACTCAAACATACAGTCTTTCTCATCTCTCTCTTTCTAAAGGCTACCAGTTAAGATCCTCTTCACAATAACAGTTCTTTTCTGGAGGACTACAGTTAACTTTGAGTGCCTTCAATATTCTGTATTTATAAATGCTGCCCTTTAACAGATCTTTTTCTTAGAGATTTGGTACCAAAATAAAACAGTATTGATGCTATTACTCTGTATGTGCTCTAGCACAAGGCTGCTGTCTGATTTTCTGATATTTAGGAGGTCTCACAGTCCCATTTACAACCATTAGTGTACACATGTGTTGGGACAAGAGACAAAGGTTTGACATGAGATCAAGGGAAAGAAATGGACAGCTCAATCACAGTTGGTTACCCCATGTGCTTTGGAGTGTAACTAAATACCTACTGCAAGGGACATGAATTGGTCCAGACAACTCTGACACGTTTCACAGAACGACAAGGTTGGAAGCGGCTTCTAGGGGTCACCTTGTCCAATCCCTCTGCTCAAGAAGAGCCACCTACAGCAGGCTGTCCAGCACAATGTCCAGGTGACGAGTTAACCCGGGGTCATCTGAATTGTATTGGGAACTGGTTGAAGGA